>BTPG01000002.1:164211574-164229074 GCA_036245525.1 Semisulcospira habei
TATTCTGGCACCACCCTTGAACTATCACGCTCGATCTGTCTCTAGAATTGTAATACAATTCTTCAGAGGGCAACTTCAAAATTTGGAGATTTCGGTCCTGCGGCAGAATGTGTTAACATGATGCCATTATAAAACTCTATAACACAGAACGAATCTAAGGGAAAGCTAAGACACAGCACACATAACCACCACTATAACCAATTTCCAGGTGAACAGGGAGAACAGCATACGTATCCTAAGTGTGGCTGTGGGTAGAGGTATAGCCAAACAACTTTGAAATGCTCTTAGGAACCAGAATTTCCGTGCTGTTATACTCATCCGAAATTCGTTATAAGAAAATTACCTCAGAAAAAGTGTAACGGAGACCTCTGAAAAAGCATTTAACTTTTTAGATCTGAATTTTGTTACGATCCGACCTTGTCATAAATGAAGTTCACTGCTGTTACATTCACTGACCAGCAGTAATCCCAGGCCAAACCTTCTCGCTAGCGCAAGAGTCATAGATTCCCATAAGCCCCATGCAGCTACAGGGGCTCATGGGAATGTATGGGTGTTGAAGCGGCTCATGAAACTCTATGCCGCCTCTTGGAATCAGCGTGCGCCGGGCCGGGTTAATCACTGGCGGTAACCGAAGCACTGGGCTAATCGACACTGCTTGTGGCTAAACGTTTCTCGCTGATTGCACGTGAATGGACAAATGGCCGGTATTATGCGCAGCCAGCACGCACGCCTCCCTACACTGCCCTCCGCCCTCCCACCCCCTCTCCTCTTCCCACAGTTAGTTCAAATAATGGCAGTCGTTATGGCGGAGGCGATGATCATGATGATGGCGGGACCATTCAACCCGTCAAGGCCGCATCAGTTCCCCAAATCATTTTAAACATAAGTGTCAACGAACGACTATGTACCAGCTGCAGCACAGGCGAAGACAAAAAACCCGGAAGTTATGGCAAGAGTTGTGTGCCCCTGACAGGGATCGTCAGGATCAGTATTTTATTGACGCTTCTAGTCAGGGGAACGACTCTTGTCATTACTTCGGGTTTCTCCCCCCTGTGGTTGCAGCTCTGAGTTAGATGAATCGACCATGATCATTTAAGGGTAGTGCCAGATTCGTTTGGCGCCGGAGGGCGCCAAGCTAATCTGGCACTACCCTTGAATGATCATGGTCGAGCCTTCACCTGGACCAGTGCCTTGGGGATAAAGGGGTTACATTTGTTCGCGAACTTACACAGTCCTTATAGTGACCACACGTGCTGCGGACTGCTTAGCGGCCCTTATCACTCTGAACACACAAGTGTGTGAAATAAGTTTGACTAAAATAGTTCAAGGGTAGTGCCAGAATAGCTTGGCGCCTCTAGGCGCCAAGCTATTCTGGCACCACCCTTGACTAACTAAAGCCGTTGGTCTATATCCTAATCTGTAAGTACTATAATGTAGCTTGCATATGGCAGTGTACAGATTTGAAGCTTTTAGCTTCAGCATGATATGGGTTAAGAAGACAGCGGATACGGCATTTCTTTGTGTTTTTCTGTGAAGCATTTCTGGGTGGCCAAGGATACACCGTTTAGAAAAGACACACTACAATACAATACGGATCATTCGCGATAGTTTAGAGGTGTTGCTAGAATACCTTGGCGACTCCCTTTACATGACATATTTAAAGGTCTGCGAAGCGATCCGTTTGATGGCGGGCTTTGGTTGCTTAACCCATAGAGTGCCAGTAGACGCTGACTGTGTTTATGCAGTCTTCGTTAATTCAAGACCACTAAAACCCTAGAAGTCCCAGGAACATGGATTCAAAGTGGTGTCAGCAAGAGGCATAGGTCCTCATGAGCCCCCGCAACTGCAGGGGGGCTCATGAAGCTCTATACCTCTTACAGTTTGGTGATGTTCCCATTTTCTCGGCACTCAACGGGTTAAATTCACCGGTACAACGGGATATGAGTGTTGTCTTGTTTCAGCCAAGAACTGTCTACTTTTATTTTCACAATCCATGTAGGCACACGTAACAGAGGTTTTCCACTAACTTCTGAGCGTAACGCGGAAGGAACTCTCCTGTGGACAAAGGACAGAGAAGCAGAAAAGTCTTCCATTTTACGACATTCAGACTTCATCATTTAACTCATTCTACCCCAGACACACCACAGCAAGATATGGATCGATCATGATAGTTCAAGGGTGATGCCAGAATAGCTTGGCGCCTATGGGCGCCAAGCTATTCTGGCATCACCCTTGAACTATCATGGTCGATATGTGTCCTGCACTGCAATGCAGTCTTCAGAGGAGAGCGGCAAAATTTGGGGATTTCGGTGTTGGGGTAGAATGAGTTAATCAGTCCGTTTTGTCCTGCATCATTGTAAGACATGCTAAGAACATTTAGAAAGGAGATATTGCAAACTAGTAATCCTTTACTGCTGGGACTAAGGTCGCTTTAATGTCACAGATCTGCCCGCCCAGATGGTTCAAACGATACAGTGTCTCGGTATCCCGACGCCATGGGCATTCCGGTATTGTCCTTGGCTAGGTCATTTTGACTTTGGGACAAGGTCATTAATGTTCTACCTAATGACCCATCAGCAAGAGCAGCCTTTCTCCAGTTGAAAAAAAGTGTGGAGTTCCAGAGAGCTGACACAACACTCCAAAGTCCGGATTTTCAACTCAAACGTAAAAGTAGTTCTCCTATATGGAGCAGAGACTTGGAGGTTGACAAAAACCACAGTCAACAGAGTACAGACCTTCATAAACAGTTGTCTTCGAAGAATCTTGAAAATCCACAGGACAGAGAAGATCAGCAACGTCAGACTCTGGGAGAGAACACAGCACAGAATGAAATTGGGCGAAGAAGATGGGGATGGATTGGTCACAGTCTGAGAAAGCTAGTTTCCAGTATCACTAGGCATGTCTTGTCATGGAATCCCCAGGGAAAGTGGCAAAGAGGGGCAGGCCGAGAAACACCTGGCGTCGAGACCTCCAAGCAGACATAAAGAGACTGGGAACCACCTGGAGTAAAATCGAAGGAGAAGCACAGGACAGGAGTCGCTGGAGGTCTCTCGTCGACGGCTTATACCCTGGGAGGGGTGATAGGCGTAAGTAAGTAAGCTAATGACCCATCCAGTCTTTGCCGTGTTGGAGACCATGCCGCTTACGTATCACAGCCACAGGCACACCACATAACAGTGATCAAGGAGAATGTGTAGGAAATGCGAAGATCTGTCGAGTTCCGTAAAATACCAATAAAATTTTCACTGATTTCATCGCAGTGCGTGTGATTCGCATGAACGGGAGATGTTGGGTCAACACACAGGGTTTTTTACAATGCAAACACTAGGCTGCGGAAGAACGTGATAGTGGGTCAGTAGTTGCGTGACTCCTCCTGCTGCTCGACATTTTTGTGCAAGATGTATAGATCCTCATGAGCCCCCGCAACTGCGGGGGCTCATGAGGATCTATACCGGGCCGCTTGCCAACTGACTTCAGTTCGAATACTCGTTGCAAGAGGCCCGAGGCATTCCTATTAATGAGCCTCTCATGTGAATTCAGACATAATGCCGACCACATACTCCAAAAGCTGCAGCAATCAATTCAACAGAGACACACTAACAAGTAGCGGGGATTCACGACTGGATATGCATCTCAATGGAGCCATTTACATCAGACGAGGTGGTCAGTGCTTACAGTCAACGATTGATGAGTTATGGAGATAATTATAGTCACACGTCCATTGCGGAGTAACGTATTTTTGTCCACAAACAACAACAACAGCAGCAACAGCAACAGAAGTAAAACATCAATAGGAGCAGCAACAACAACAACAACAACAACAACAACAACATCTACAATTACGCTGTTGTTGGTGAAATTCCTCGGTGAGCGTCACGACACAGTGACGAACATAGCAGAAAGGTGAGGAATTCAGTCTTGCTTTATTTGCAATGATACCCATGAAACGGGACCCTCGAAGACTCGGACTCATGGCCAGCGTATGGCGCAAGTCATTTCACGAGAACACTTGACCGCGACCCGCATTGTGAGAGCATCTTGTACTTGACTCACTAACATAGGTATTGACACACTAACTTCAGTAAAAAGTTCGGCCACATGTTGATACGTACGTGGACATGCTTTAACCCTACAAGGTCCTGTAGCTACACGCACACACACACAAAACCGCCACTGACGTCACGCGTCTGCTAACATGCGTGCTGGTCTGTGATTTTGGACCTTACGGCCTTCAGCCGTAAGGTACAAAATCACAGACCAAAGCTCAGTAAATGATAGGCACAAAAATGAATTTCGTTTTTTTTCTCAGTAAATCCTTTCGCCGCCGAGGACAACTGAGTGAACACGACCCAGCTGCAAGAGACATAGATCCTCATGAGCCCCCGCGAACGCGGGGGCTCATGAGGATCTATGTCTCTTGCTCAGACCAATTTGCGTCCTTGTTCCTTGGGTGGTTGTAGTTTTGTTCGTTGGGTGAACTTGCATAGATTTCAGAAACTGCCGGTGAAGAACGGAGTTACGACGTCGGCCCGTTGACCTTGAGCGCACGGGGCAGTTGATGTGGACAAAACAGCAGAATCGCAATAAAATCGTAGAGGCAAACGTAATTTTAATGTCACGCTACTTTCCATTCAACGCTTCAATTTTTTAATTTACAACACTGTTCACGGACGGGTTGTGCGTGCCAGATGATTTTCCACACTGACTTAGTTTTGATTTACAAAACTGCTCACAAGCGGTTGATTAGATGTGTCAAAATATTTCCCGCTCTTAGTTTTAATTTACTAACTGCTCAGGAGCGCTCGTATGTGTCAAATATGTTCCACCCTTAGTTTTAAGTGACAAAACTGTTCACAGTTGTACTGATGCGCTGTATACGTGCGAACAGTTTTGTAAATTGAAACTTTTGCGGGGCACGTGACCGTTCGTGAACAAATTTATTTTGAACATGAAAATCTGGGAGTGGATTTGTAAATGCGCGTGGCAATGGATCTACGGGAAATACGACAATTTAGTCATTATCCCGAAAGCGTAACCCGACAAATAAATGTCACACAACCATAAGGTCGTCAGCAGGCGAACGCAAAATGACCAATTATGAACAGCGTGCCTTTAGTGATGCCCGTTAAATGGCCGTTCAGGGACTATTTAGCAGATGTTCATTCACCCTTTGCGTGAGTTATGTTTAATTATTTAGGCCTTAAACATACGGTCTGACGAAACAGTACATAGAACTTTTCACTTTGGCTTCACTTTCACAGCTAAAAAGCAGTCTAGGTTCAATTTAAAAAAAAAAAGTTTATCTGACTGCAATTGACTACTGGTTTATTATATTAGCTGCCGACTGCCCACTCTAACAAATTAACAAACAAACAAACAAACATTAACAACAACAACACCAATAACACCAACTTCAACCCCCCCCTCTCTTTCTGTACAATAGCAAAACAAAAAACAACTACAACAAAAACAAAACGAAACAAAACAAAACAAAGCAACAAAAAAAAAAAAACAACAACAAACAAACAAACAAAAAACAACCCCAAAAAGAAACGAAAGAAAACAAAAAACAAAACAAAACGAAACAAAACAAAACAAAACACAAAAAAACTAAACAAACCTAAAACAACAAACCATACATACACACGTTTGCGGGCAAGTGTGAGATTTGTGTCTTTAGGAAGGTGTGAGGTTCAAAAACAAACCAGAACATAATTGAAGCCTTTTATCGAAGGGTTTTCTTCTTCTTCATTTATTCGTCTTTTATTTATTTATTTATTTATTTATTTATTTATTTATTTTTTACACTGAAGACGTGCGCGAAGACCATATCCAGTGAGGAAAAGATCACCGGGCAGACGTCGGTCGCATTTGGCCCGCGCAGAGCGGGGGCCAACTGCGGCCGACTTCGGCCCGGTCATCTTTTCCTCACTGGGACTACTTTTCACAGGTGTCGCTTTTACAGGAAAATCTCATATACTCGAATGATCCATTGGCGTGTACGCAACAATACCTCCTATTCCCGCCTCGACAATGGACGGAGTGGTTCTGTGAAAAGCTGATACATAAAATTCGATAAAATTGGATAGATAGAGATATCGCTCACGCATCGCTGCGTAGTGTGCAGCAATATTTTAACCCCTTCGCTGCCAGTGGAGGCGAATTTTGTGAGTGTCTGAAATCACTGCGCACTTAGCGATGACATTGGCATGAACAACATAAAAAAAAAAGATTACAAAAAAGTGACCAAACGTGGGCTCAAATGACACACGGGACTAACAAGAGACATAAATCCTCAAGAGCCCGCGCGACTGCGCGGGCTCATGAGGATTTATGTCTCTTGCAGATGGGTAGCGTTCGTTTTGTCCCCGCGGCAGTTATATAAGGGGTTCAAAATTGTATTGACCAGAAACTGCTTTGAGTCAGCAATAAACAGAGTCCTAAATTTGTGCATAGTAAGAATCCTTTTGTGCAGCAATATTGAATGAACATTCATGTGTGAACTATTAACCGTTTCTGCCTGTTCAATTTAGATATCATTTTAATATCGACCAAGCTTTTCTGTGACGTTTAAATTCAGTCGTTCATTGTCACAGCTTTTAAACATATTTAGTATGTTCTATATAGCCATGCATATTTATTTCTATTCGTGAGGGGTTGTACCAAACCTATTCAAATTGATGAGTTTTTGACAAAATACAAAGAGCTTGAAACTTGAATTAGTCTATGCATATGAACAGAAAACAGGAACAATTAAAGCGTCGAAAAATTAGACACTATCCTTGCGCTATGTCGGTGTATTTGTCACTGTTTGCGCGGGAAATGCAAGGGATAAAATAATATTACTTTCCACAGACGTATTACGGTTATTAATATTACTGGAGACATACAGCTGTGACCACAACAAAAACATGCAGGACAAAACCTCTGTGGATATTAAGATGAGATGACATTGCACAGGCGGAGGCTAACGTGCAAAAAATAATTTGAATTTCATATTACGCATACATATGGCGTACTGTATGAGGTAATCCGTTAGCTGTCGTTACTGCTTTTTGCCCTGCAGGAGTCACCTCGACAAAAAGCGCTGACAGGCCAAAGGGTGGCGTGAATGTTTAACTCTTTCACTGCCAGTGGACGCAATTCTACGGCAGAGGAGCGTGCATGCGAGTGCTGTCAACAAGAGTCATAGATCCTCATGAGCCCCCGCATTTGCGGGGGCTCATGAGGATCTATGTCTCTTGCAGTTGGATTGTGTTCACTTTTTAAAAAAAAAAATCATTTTTTTTGTGTCAACCGCAGCCTGTGTGATATAGCGGTAAACGAGACACAGCTGTGCAATATACCATAGTGTGTTTGTTCTCACAGTGACACTCATCAATATATACTACGCGTTCTGTTCAATGGCAACTGGCAATCGACTGTGAAAGCTGAGGGATAGTGTCTGATTAGCGTAGCTCCTGGACACCGGCAAAACTGACACAGTCGCGTATTTTGTCATGTTTCGGCTCAAACACAAAGACACTAATCAGTAAACAGAACACGATCTGTTCAGCGACAAGAGAGAATGGACTGTGAAACATAAAGGACAGTGCCTGATCATCCTGGTACCTGGACAGGCGCCAAGCTAATCAGGCACTACCCTGCCTAATACGTTCATAATCAATCCCTCTCCATTATATTGCACGTTTTACGAAGTTGGAGCTTGTGAAATGACTCAAAGTGGAGTTTCTGAGATGACTCAGTGATGAAATTTGTTTAGTGGATGTGATAAAAAAAATGATTACGAAAGGCCGGTTCATCTCCGGTTACATCTCATTACAGTTAGTGAATATCTAGATGTGGAATACAGGCTATCTATCTCCCTCTACTTGCAATCAGTGTACATCCAGCGGCGATTTTATGTCTCACTCAGCTGGGTGTCTAGGGATGTTAAAGTCAGTAACGCTACACAATCTATTCAGAAAGGCGTGAAAGCAAATTCAGCTGTTCACACAATAAGGTTTTGTCAGCTGGGTCCCTATTCCACGGTATTAACCCCTTCCCTGTCACCGGGACGCATATATTGTTTCTGAAATGTTCATTGAAAGTCAAACCTTTCAGAGGAAACAGATACAAAGCGGTTTCAGCAAGAGGTATAGATACTCATGAGCCCCCGCGACAGCGGGGGATCATGAGGATCTATACCTCTTGCAGTTGGGTTCCCTACAAAATTTATCGGCAGTGAAGGGGTTAAAAGCAGATGAGTCAGTTGCCACTGAAAACGAACAGACATACGCGCAGTTCAGTTCGGTTTAGTTCAGTTCGTTGAACCTGGTATTTCTGCGTGTCAGGATGGAAGCTTCTACTAGATTCTAGACAAAACACGGCGAGATGCTGTTAAAAATTACCCACGTTTGTCATAAAGTCAGATTCCACTGACACTGGTTGTCTCCCTCGATTCGCTATCGCTTATCAGCGGTAGCGAATAGAGGGAAACAACCAGTGTGGTCATATTAAAAGTCAAATGACATTACTTTGCTCATGTCTTGCTAGAACAAAAAGTTCCTTTCGATATCGTACGCAGATGATGTTGAATACACATTGATGCATTAGCTGTTACAACAGTACATGCATTTTCTAGGGTGCCAAACTGATAATATGCATGTACTGTTGTAACAGCTAATGCATCAATGTGTATTCAACATCATCTGCGTACGATATCGAAAGGAACTTTTTGTTCTAGCAAGACATGAGCAAAATAATGTCATTTTTCTAGGGTGCCAAACTGATAATACAACAGAGTACAGACCTTCATGAACAGTTGCCTTAGAAGAATTTTGAAAATCCACTGGCCAGAGAAGATCAGCAACGTCAGACTCTGGGAGAGAACAGAGCAGATAACAGCAGAGAATGAAATTGGGCGAAGAAGATGGGGATGGATCGGTCACAGTCTGAGAAAGCCAGCTTCCAGTATCACTAGGCAGGCATTGTCATGGAACCCCCAGGGAAAGAGGAAAAGAGGTAGGCCGAGAAACTCCTGGCGTCGAGACCTCCAAGCAGACATCAAGAGACTGGGAACCACCTGAAGTAGAATCGAAGGAGAAGCACAGGACAGGAGTTGCTGGAGGTCTCTCGTCGACGGCCTATACCCGGGTAGGGGTGACAGGCGTAAGTAAGTAAGTAAGTAAACTGATAATAGATTCTAGTAAAACTGTTGCCGCTGGGGTTTCACGTGAAAGAAAAACAGAAGATAGTGGTGGAAAACCCTTTAAAATAGAAACAAGGAACGACGTTTCGGATCAAAGATCCTTCTTCAGGTGACATGGAAACAAACGTTTGTCCCGGTGTCAAAATTTTCGGCGCCAAGCCGCAGTATTCTGACACCACGTGGCACCCTTGAACTATCATGGTCGATCTAGTACCCGCTGAACTTGTATGCATTGTTTAGATGACTACTCGATTGTTTAGATGACATACCACTATCTTCTGTTTTTCTTTGATAATAGATTCATATAATTATCGTCTGAAACGTCCCGCGCGCCAGTGCCTCATACCTATGACTCATTTTGATAGAGTGAAAAAAGATAAAGGAAGACAATTATATTTGCCGCCGAAAAGGATATACATCTTACTATTATTTTTATAACTTCAATATCCGTCTGAGTCAGTCATTTTTACCAGCATGCAAATCCGTCAATTTGAAGAAAACGTGCTATGGTCCTTCATGGCAGAAAGAGCAACATGACATTTTGATTGAGAAGTAATATCACAAAACATACACACGTGTGCGCTGGTCTGTGGTTTTGGACCTTACGGCTTTCAGTGGTAAAGTTCAAAATCACAGACCAGCATGCGCATCTACCGGAGGTAAAATTCGCAGACCAACCCACACATCACTTGGAACGATCTTCCAGCCCATGTCAGACATGCCCCAACTCTGTCTGCTCAAAATCACTGCTCAAGAACTATCTGTTTTCTTATGCATATAGTTAGATGCATTTTCAGTGCGTTACAATCTTTGGCAGTAACTGTTCTTGTAACGGTGTGTGTGTATGTGTGAGTGAGCTTTTGATATGTGTTACTTCAGTTTTTGTAACATTTATTGTAGCGTTTTCTTTCTTGTACTTTTTGTTCTGTGATTTTTGATCTTGTAAAGCGCTTAGAGCCCCGTTCATTTGGACGTTAAGCGCTATACAAATGTACATTATTATTATTATTATTACGCGAGGCATGAGTCACAAGAACAGCCATTTTGATTGAAAATATATTTTCAAGAACGAAGGAACTTAACAACACAAAAGCAGTGGCGCCAAGAAAGCTAATCTTACTGAAAACTGCACACGCACGCGCATCAGGCTAAACAAAAATTATTACCAGAAGTACGAGAAAATGATTTTGATTGAAAACCCCTTTCCTCCCTCCCTCTCCCCTCCACCCTCCCCCCCCCCCCTCCCCCAGCCCTCTCCACAAAAGAAGACGAAGACGAAGAAGAATTTTTATTATTGAAAACGAACACAAAGGAACATAAAATCTGTGTGCCGACCTGTGATTTCGGACATTACGTCTCATTTCCGTAAGGTCCAAAATTACGGACCAGCACACATCTATATAGTGAATGAGTGGACAAGGATTGCTTTGTGCTGTGTTCGTGCAGTCTCGCTAATCCACTTCGAAATAGGATTCCACATGATACTGGTGGGATTATAATAATGCATGCATAACATAATAGGTATTGGGGGTAGAAGTTTAGACATTTTTTTCAACACGAAAGGCGGAGGTAGTATAGCACTTGAAAGGAAATGTATACGCCGTTGGAACGCTAACAGTCAAATTTAACGGACCAACCAACCACCCAACCAACTAACCAACCAACCAATCAACAAACTAACCGAACAAAGAAACAAACAACAGAACAAATAAATAAATAATAATAATAATAATAATAATAATAAACAACTCATTCTGCCCGCGACACACCACAGTCAGATATAGCTCGACCATGATAGTTCAAGAGTGGTGGCAGAATAGCTTGGCGCCTATATGCGCCAAGCTATTCTGCCACCACCCTTGAACTATCATGGTCGATCTGTCACCTGAATTGTAATGCAGTCCTCAGAGGATAACTCTAAAATGTGGGTATTTCGTACCTCTGGCACAATGAGTTACAAAAATAGATAGATAAATAAATAAATAAATAACATTAAGGAACTTTCGAATTGGAAGATCTTGTTTTAGTATTACACGTGCAATATATACTGAATATACGAGTATTACAGAAAATAGCATACATAATGTCGAGCAAAGAAATGCTCATCATTATTTTGTGAGCAATCGCTTACGACTAATGTAACAATTTTGTGGACTTTAAAATGTGAATATTGGAGACGAGTACAGGCGTCATTTGGCAAAATACAGTATTGAGAAAAACGAGATTTTCATTACAGTGAAAGGCTGCCTTTTATCAAGATGGACATAATTATTAACTTTTGCCAAATGACGGCAAAGTATGAAACAGAATGAAAGGGCTCATTGCCTCTTGTCTAGTATCTGAGGTCAGATCCATTTACATCCTCGCACGGAGGCAGTCAGCTGGTGTAATTAATAACGCCTTCGACTAATTAGTCACAATTACGTAAAGCTGTGTACTACACTGCAGGATCGTTTTCCCCCCTGCGCGTGCGAAATTCATTAAACCGTCTTACAGGAATCGCCTCGACAAAAAGCGCTACCAGCAGCCAAAGGGTTAACAGGAACTCAGCTCTTTCCACCTGCTTGAGGCATAGATCATCATGGGCCCCTGCAGCATCCACTGCTCATGGAAGAGATACGTGTCTCTTGCTACAAGTATCAAGCCAATATATTATACGTCTGTATTCTAAAACGGGAGGGTGATATTAATTTTCAGTGCCACACTTTTACTGATATTTTGTTCTTACCGGGAATTGATCAGCGCTCATAGAGGGATTGCGTGTCGTAAGAGGACCACACAGGACTCATGAGGATCTATTTCTCTTTCACCCATTCAGCTTTGACACAATAAGGCGAGATGGATCGAGGCCATGTTAGTTCGACTGAGATTGGTTGCCACACAGGGACGCGTGAAGATCTATTCGTCTTCATCCTATTCAATTTTGACACCGGGACAAAATTCAGCACCGACACCGCGACAAAGTGGATCGACCATGATAGTTCAAGGGTGGTGACAGAATAGCTTGGCGCCTTTAGGCGCCAAGCTATTCTGGCACCACCCTTGAACTATCATGGTCGATCTAGTACCCGGCCCTGAACTCTTATGCATTGTTTAGATGACTACTGAAAATGTAGGAATTTCGGCGACTTTCGTGCTAAATGTGTTCATTAAATGATTTGTATCCTACGATGAAGGAAGATAAAAGCTTCACTCTATGGCTGATTAGGATACTCAGTCTTCCTTATGTATTACCCCTCACATCTGTAAACATTAGCGCGCGCACGCGGGTGTTTTCTGTAAATCGTTAGGATACCATTAGGCAACCCGAAAATAGAAATAAGCTTCAGAAAGCAGCAATCGGCGCTCGCGTCAGTGGTAAGTGAGCGCTCAAGGAGTATACGGCCTGCCTTTGTTTCTCTCATTAACGCGAACATTGATATAAGAGGAATGGAATGTGCTAGATGAAACGCTTATTTGTGTTTCAAAAATACATTTTAACCCTTTGGCTGTCGGTAGCATTTTTTTGTCGCGATGAAATGATTCTTGTAGGGATCATACGGCGGCAAAAGCGCGACCGACACCCACAAGATTAATACTCTGAAATGTTTTAAATGATGGTTCTTGCGCCGTACTCTTAGGTAAAGGTCGCGTAGCTACAGAATGTAATGTCAAATATAATTCTGTACTGTGGTAAACTGAGGTGTGCGGTTGAATAATCGAGGCCGTCGCAGAGTCCGAATAGCTCGGAACTCGACGAGCGAGGATGCGATGTGTTACTCACATCCAGGAAACGATTTTTCATGCAAAGTCGAATCATACAGTTGAGTGCCAGTGCAGTCGGCTACCCTGCATAACCGCCCGTCGGCGCCCATGTCCCTCTGTGGACGACAACAACCAACCATCGCCGGGGTTTCTTGTCCAAACAAAGAAAACGCGTGCTGGTCTGTAATTTTGCACCGTACGGTTTTGAAGCTGTACTGAAGTAAAAAAAAATCACAGACCAGCATATCCTTAACCCTTTGCGTGTCCGTAGCGGTTTTTGTCGGCGATGATTCCGACATGAATCATCGCGACAAAAACCGCTACCGACACGCAAAAGGTTCATAACGTCCGAAGTCACCCAGCAACCGACACTGCCGGCTCGGACACGAAAAGTCGTCGCTCACCTTTAGCTTGTTCTTCAATCGGGCCCCACACGAATTTGGACTGACATTCCTTGTCCGTGCTGTACCAACTCAGGAGACCTGCAGTCTCACTCTCAGTCACTTGCAGGACTCACAACACAGGGTATTCAAGCACCTCGGCCGTTACAACACTAACAAACCCGCCTAGTCGAGGACCAAAGATAAGCTTTGCAGAAGCATCAGATATCGCATTTGCGCATTCACTGAGTTACACTGACTCTGTATTGCCAGTCTCAACTTGATCAGAGTACAGTGACATGGTCTTCCACAGGAAAGTCCCTGGCCACTACAAGCTGTTCAGTAGTCACACACCATAAGCCTGTGGTCATCCGGACACAGCAAACCACCATCGGACAGCCAGTGGTGAGCGCACCACACTGACTAACAGAACTGATACTGATCCACTGAAAGCTAGCAAGCAGCGAGTCAATTCATGCGCTTACACTCACACGCGCACACTACCTCCCGGCGCCGCCTGAGCCTGCAGCAGACTGACGAGAAAAAATGACTGGTGCCAGCCGCAATGAAACTTACTCCTACTGTGAGTAACCAAGCAAGCTTCACAGATACTCATGACTCTGAGCCCCTGCACATAAAGGGGTCATGAAAATCTATGCCTTTTGCGGATAGTTGATTGACTGGAACAGCGTTACATCACAAGCCTAAGAGGTGATCAATATTGCACGCGCGCTATCATCGCGCGACGAAACATGCACGCGCGCGCGTGCCAGTAAAGGTTCGGTTGCAGCGATGCTCGGGCTCCACTGAGGGAAACAGACTCAGAATTCAGAACTCAGAACACTTTATTCGGTAGGTCAACGACCCATTCGAATTGGGGTGAGATTACATAACTGGAAAAACCAATGACAACACGAGAAAGGAAACAGACAAGATATGAATAAAAAGAAACAACAATTTCTTCTTGGAATTGGTACTCATAATATAATGATCACACACACACACACACACACACACACACACACACACACACACACACACACACACACACACACACACACACACACACACACACACACACACACACACACACGCCGCACAGCGCACACAGACGCGCTGCATCAGGGGGTCTACCCCACTTTGAGGCAGACTGAACAGATGTTTTGCGGCCATCGGCCCATAGGTAATGTCCTATTACACAGATAGTTGTTCATTGCGTAATTTAAGTGCATAGAATATGAACATTGCAACTTTTCTGATAGAGTCGCAGTCCAGGTTTGCAAGCAACAAACTTATGTCCTCATTCTTAGTGTCATTCAAAAGGCTAGCCAAGTACTTATTCCTCAGTGCTGAGTATCTATTACAATACAAGAGGATGAGGGAAACAGACGTAAGGCAATGAGGCAAGATTCATAGATCCTCATGAACCCCCGCAATTGCGGGGGCTCATGAGGATCCATGTCTTTTGCAATGACGGTGTTCGATGCAAGGGAAAGTTTGTATGTCTGAGCGAGAAATGCGCCTGTGCAGTTCTTATCATTGTGGCGGAACAGTTGCTTTTTGTTGTGGATTGCACGTCAAACAGCTGATGAGGTTTAATGCAAAAGCACAAAGGTCATTATCCTAACACATACACATACACGCATACAAACACGTCTGCGTGCACGAACAAACACACATGCATGCTCGCACGCACATAAGACACAAACACACACACACACACACACACACATACACACACACATACACACACACACATATGCACGCATGCATGTATCACACACACACACATGCACGCACGCACCTACGAACACACACACACAAACACACATAGAGCAGAGCACAACATAACAAAAAAGAAACACACACACACACAAACACACACACACACACACACACACACACACACACACACACAACACAGCAGAGCACAACCCAGCACATCATAACAGAACAGAACAGAAACGTACACACACACACACACACACACACACACACACACATGCATGTAGCACACACACACATGCACGCACGCTCCTACGAACACACCACACACACATGCACGCACACACACTACGAACACACACACCACACACACACACACACACACACACACACAAGGAGCAGAGCACAACACAGCACAACATAACAGAAAAGAAAAACACACACACACACAAACACACAAACACACACACACACATACACACAGAACAGCACAGCACAACACGCACGCACGCACCCACCCACGCACGCACGCACGCATGCACGCACGCACGCACGCACGCACGCACGCACGCACGCACGCACACACACACACACACACACACACACACACACACACACACACACACACACACCGACCCCCTACATTTCACAGTGCATGTTTTACTCACTGGCCTCAACATCACAAAAACAAATTCAAATTTCACGTTCAGATTTCATTCCATGCTGATTTCAAGTTCTCAGAGTCGGCATCCATTAACTTTCAATCTGCACCTCATTTTTTCCTCTCAAGTTAAACTTCTGGCCAGTCCGTAGGCGAAAGCCTTCCACCTGCAAGAGGCATACAGTCTCATGTGCCCCTGCAATTGCAAGGACACATGAGAATATTTGCCTCTTGCTGAGAAGCGCCATCCCCAGGTTCGTTCGTAAACCGAGCAAGCCACAATACCATACTCTACTGCTTTAGCGGAAGCAATGCGAAACTAAAAAAAAAAAATAAGAAAGAAAGAAAAGAGGCGTCTCTGCACGGGCAATATCCTGCCTTGCGGCTTAGTGAGGTCCTCAGAGACACGATTCTCAGGAGCCTTCGGCAAAAAAATATAGAGTTAAACCTGTCTTCCGTGGCTTTCAGACTGTTTTTGTGAGGCGTTAACTATACCCTTGTTAGTTATGGATTTATCGTTAGCCCTCTTAGCCCCGGGACCCTGCGGCAGGAGATGGATTGATCGTGATAATTCAAGGGTAGTGCCAGATGAGCATGGCGCCTGAAGGCGCCAAGTTCATCTGGCACTACCTTTGAATTATCACGATCAATCCATCTCCTACAACTGGTATATAGTCATTAGGCAACACCTCCAAAACTTGAGAAATGGGACCATGGGGCCAATTGGTTAACGGGATATCTTTTCAAGATTATCATCCTCTTCACCTCCAAAACTTGAGAAATGGGACCATGGGGCCAATTGGTTAACGGGATATCTTTTCAAAATTATCATCCTCTTCACCTCCAAAACTTGAGAAATGGGACCATGGGGCCAATTGGTTAACGGGATATCTTTTCAAGATTATCATCCTCTTCACCTCCAAAACTTGAGAAATGGGACCATGGGGCCAATTGGTTAACGGGATATCTTTTCAAGATTATCATCCTCTTCACCTCCAAAACTTGAGAAATGGGACCATGGGGCCAATTGGTTAACGGGATATCTTTTCAAGATTATCATCCTCTTCACCTCCAAAACTTGAGAAATAGGACCATGGGGCCAAAAGGGTTAACGGGATATCTTTTCAAGATTATCAACCTCTTCACCGCCAGGGGCAGTGGACGGAAAATGATGTCATCGAAAGAAAGGCAGATTCAACACGGAATGGTCCCATCAATCCAAGAAACACGGACGTGGCTATGGTCATCAAGAGTCAAAGAGGCATCTGTGGGGGCTCACGAGGTTCTGTAGCTTCTTGCTAATGCTGTTCCCACATCCATGTCCCTGGTACTGATCGGATTGTTCCGCGGTGTTGATTTCGCCTGCAGCTTTCAAAGACGCAATTTTGCGCCCACAGGCAGTGAATGGGTTAACTCATTGGAGACGTGCCTCGTCTCCAATGAGTTAATTTCAGTCTTTTGAGTTAGTCCGACTGTGAGGGATATGTCTTTTTTTTTTTCCCACTTCATCTGACTTTTGCGTCATATCTCCACGGCGATTTGCGGCTCTGGACAGCCGTGTCCAATGGGGGTTGATGGTGCTGCGATCGCAGCACCATCAACACCCCCCCCCCATCAGGTCCAGAGCCAATCTCGGGCGGCTTACACTGGTTGTTTCCTTCGATTCACTACCGTGGGAGACAACCAGTGTGAGGACGACTGTGATATAGCAAGGGTATTCCTGTTTTAACTTGACACTTACGCGAACCATGCAAATAACCCTTGAACTCTGAACATCAAAGTCCACCGGCACAAAGCATC
>BTPG01000002.1:164234074-164336574 GCA_036245525.1 Semisulcospira habei
GAAGCAGGGGCTCATGAGAATCTATGCCTTTCGCTGGTAGAGTTTGTTCCATTTAGATGATATGCTGCTCAAAGTAGAAAGTGGTTGGTATTATAAGCGGGTGGTTGTTTAGAGAACATGGATGTCATTTTTGTCTCTTAGGGTCTCTTTACAGAAAGCAAGGTTGTCTGAACACTACAAAACCAAACCCCTCCTTATGCCAAAAGCATAGATTTTCATTATTCCTTTTTTTTTTTTTTTTTTTTCAAAAAATGATTTATTTTTTTTTTGGGTACTGATTTCGCAGGCTGCAACGAGCCACTAAAATCAATCATTTTTTTAAAACAAATATTTATATTTATTTATTTATCTTTTGCAAACGAAGAAGTGTTTGTTTGTTTGTTTTGTTGTTGTTGTTGACATTGTTCATAACCGCAGCAAAACATTTTGCAACTTTGCTTGACATAAGCCAGGTATGTTTATTTACACCTAAGTTACTCACACCGAGCAGGACGTGGAAGTTTGAGCCTACGACCGTGACCTTTGTTTTTTGCTACTTTGGGTGGGGAGCGTCAAAGAGGATTAACTCTAAATCCAAGATGGCGCCCGGCGCATGGGAGAAGGATTGAGAGCTATGCGCAGCAAACAAGAAGCAAACACAAAATGTCTCTTAGTTGTCTTTTTTTTTGACGCGCCCTCTAAGACCTCGCCTTCGAATGCTTTTTAAAAGATCTTAAAATATTTAAAGAAGCAGCTTAGACAAATGCGGCGATATAGCGGTGGGTGGTTGGATAATTGGAGAAGAAAAAAAAAACCTGAGGAATGAGTGCGCGCGCACACAAGCACGCACGCACGCACGCAAGCACGCACACGCGCACACACACACACACACACACACACACACACACACACACACACACACACACACACACAAACACACATACACACACACACAAACACATAGACACACACACACACACACACACACAAACACACACACACACACACACACACACGCAGGTACCACCACCACCAACAACAACCAACCACCACCAACAACAACAACCAAGAAAACCAACTAGTCAGTCAAACAATAGCCGTCGTAATAATCTACAACAAAGGATCCAACTTCTACTTGACCGCTTCACTGTCGAGAATAAAAAACCCACAAACTGCAAGAGATAGATCCTCATGAGCCCCCGCCCCCGTGAGACCAGTTTGTATCCATGTTTTCTAAAAGTTTGTATTTGTGGTGGCTTTTTTTTTAATCGTTGAACGAACAAAGATTTCAGAAACAAAACAGCGCGTCAGGTGGAAGGGAATGGCGGTTTCAAATTCAGCTGCTTGCAAAACAAGACAGCATCAGTTAACTCGTGTCTCCTCTCCGCATCAGACACTGCAGACTGCTCCCCGCTGGCCTGTGATTTTGAACCTTACGGCTTGAGAACTCGCTAGAGTATAAGGTATAAAATCACGGAACCAGTGCACTGACTAGTTTAGAGTCGACTACCTGACCAGACAGAGCGATCGCTCTTACAAGCGAACGACTTTTCTAATCCTGACATCAGAATCTATCACGCTTTGTCCAGCCTCAAGCCTCTGTCATTACGAGGGCAGCATGAGTAAACTAATTTCGCAAACTACTCCCTTCATCTCCAAGAGGCATAGATCTTCATGCACCACCCACAAGCTTGCGGGGCGTTCATGAAGATCTATACATCTTGAAAATCTAATGTGTCAGTTCCTCGAGACAAAGAGTTAGTTAATTAGTTATTAGGATTTAACGCCGAGGAGGCTACTAAGGAAACCTCACGGCGGGAGGAAAAGAGGGTCATTGGACGTTCCAGACGTTACTTAGACGCTTGGATTTTGTTTTTCTATATCACCACACAAGCAAACGAGGCCAGAGGTCAGTATAGGCCAGTAAAGTTAAGAAAAAGACCTGCAAAGACAAAATCTTAATGAGCTAACAAGTTATTGGGGCTTCTAAAACTGGCACAGACTGGTCGTCTCCCTCGATTCGATGCAACGGCAGCGAATCGAGGGAGACAACCATTGTGAAACTGGCCCTATCTCTGACGTCGGCAGTTGCGATACGTCACAATTAAACGTCACGCCCAGTGAAAAATAAAGCGCGTGACGTCAAAAATATCACATATCGATCCTTGTCGCTTTGCAGCCTTAGATGTTTGTGTTGCCACTGGATGCAAGAACTAAAAAGATCTATGTCTCTGTGAGGACTGATACGGATTTACGTCTTTATTCTTCTAACCGAGCAGGTCATCCAGATTTCGGCCTGCGACATGACATACACAGCGCATGCTTCACGTGCAAGGTGCCCGGATCTGATAAGAGGATGGAGGCGTTATAAAGGCCTTTGTCGTCAGAGTTATGTGACTAGCATGTTGGCGGATGTACTTAGCTTCAAGTTGTAAAGCCAAATTCTCAATGTTTGTAGAAAAGATTTAACCCCATAACTGCCAGTGGTCGCAGATTGTTTACAAAATCTTGGGATCAATTCAACGCCAAAGGGTCGCAGCAGTTCAGGGAATATAGACACAAAGTGATGTCATGAAGGACGTTTAACTCATTCTGCCCGCGACATACCACAGCAAGATATGGCTCGACCATGATAGTTCAAGGGTGGTGGCAGAATGGCTTGGCGCCTATCGGCGCCAAGCCATTCTGCCACCACCCTTGAACTATCATGGGCGATCTGTCTCCTGAATTGTAATGCAGTCCTTAGAGGATAACTCCAAAATGTGGATATTTCGTACCTCGGGCACAATGAGTTAACGTTTAACATTTAGAGCTTTTGTCCACCACGAAGGTGATTTTCAAAGACGGGGCACCGAAATAGGGTCTGAACAAATTCTGACCGCGGCTGGACTCGAACCCAGGACCTTTCGGACGAGAGTCAAACGTTCTACCGCCGAGCCACCCAGCTCCACGATGCCACGAAGAGGATGTACACTAAAAACAACAAAATCAAAGAGGTGACTGCCAAGAGTGTAAAACGCAGAGATCACTGCAACGAAATTAGAAACATTCTTAAAAGTCTAAATCAGTTTATTAATAAATTGAGTTGTAACTGGCATTTCTAAGCGTGTTTCTTTCTTCGTTGGTATGTTCCCCGACCGTAACAAGACTTTCTGAAGACGTGCCTGCGCTGCTTGTAACTCCCCCTCCCCCCGTCACCTCCCTCCCCCCCCCCCAAATAAAATAGAACATCAGTTGAATGTATGTCGCACGTCGGCTAATAATCAAAATAAATCTAAGGCATGCCAGTTGAAAAAAGTGTGGAGTTCCAGAGAGCTGTCACAACACACCAAAGTCCGGATTTTCAACTCCAATGTAAAAGCAGTTCTCCTATATGGAGCAGAGACTTGGAGATTGACAAAAACCACAGTCAACAGAGTACAGACCTTCATGAACAGTTGCCTTAGACGAATTTTGAAAATCCACTGGCCAGAGAAGATCAGCAACGTCAGACTCTGGGAGAGAACAGAGCATATAACAGCAGAGAATGAAATTGGGCGAAGAAGATGGGGATTGATCGGTCACAGTCTGAGAAAGCCAGCTTCCAGTATCACTAGGCAGGCATTGTCATGGAACCCCCAGGGAAAGAGGAAAAGAGGTAGGCCGAGAAACTCCTGGCGTCGAGACCTCCAAGCAGACATCAAGAGACTGGGAACCACCTGGAGTAGAATCGCGAAGGAGAAGCACAGGACAGGAGTCGCTGGAGGTCTCTCGTCGACGGCCTATACCCGGGTAGGGGTGACAGGCGTAAGTAAGTAAGTAATGCTAGGGGTGCTGCATCTTCATGGCGCTAATTTATCGAGGTATAGAAGTTTTCTTGTTTGCACCTCGCGCTTGGCTGGTATTCTCATTTTCCTGGCAGCGAAGGAGTTAAAATAAAATAAAAAGTAGGCAGAGCACCACATGTCGCCAGAGCGATGCAATCAGCTATGTAAATTGCACTAACGTAGCGGGGGAAAAGCCAATAACGCAACAGCTTAACTGTCGCACGCATACTGTCAGAGAGATGCAATCTGCGCCACACGTTCTTCTCAGCTAAAGTTTAGGATTGTTGCCTTTCCTCAAAGGTAAATTTCTAGCGCAAAAAAAATGTTAAACGCTTACAGCTGTAACACCATAAATTGCTTTAACACGCAAAGAGGAAGCGCCGTAAGCGTAACAGCTTATGACTGTTTTGCAACACCCCATCGTCAAGAAGATGCAATCTGTAAAGGAACCTAGACAGCAAAAGGTCTTCGCGGCCACGTCGTTCGCCGTTGGCACGCGCCCAGGCGCGGGGCAACGGCGAACGACGTCGCCCCGAAGACCTTTTGCGAGTTGGGTAATGTTTCACACGTTCGTCTGTCAAAATCTGACATTTTTTGCGGTTTCTAGACGTAAGACGGGAGACAAAGCAGGTGCCTCCTTGGAGAAGAATGCCAAGACTATGATCGACTGAACTACCTCTGGCCTTCGTGGATTGAGGAACAGTGGACAAATGAACCCTGCACTGAAAAAGACATTGCAAGTGCGGAAGCCTTGGAAACCGAAAATGGATTCCTATTCTCGACGGACGAAACTGTTTCTCAAAGGAATGAAACGAAACTACCTCATCACTGAGCAGGGGGAGACACTGAAATTTATAACAAGACCAACAAGAGACATAGATCCTCATCAGCCCCCGCAGTTGCGGAGACTCATGAGGATCTATGTCTCTTGCAGGACGGATGAGGCTCGTTGGATGACAAGTAAAAAACACAAAACCCGTTGTCTGCAAAGCTTCCAAACTGATACGCTTGTGCCGTTCAAATGCACTGCACCTTATACCACACTAATTCGCCGTCAGGATTTAACTTGCGCAGCTGTGATCACTGCGGTTGAAGCTAACTACAAATTGATGCCTAGAACTGAGCAGCTGAGTAGAACACGGTTACTCCTGCTCAAAAAAGTTTTGCGAATTATTTCTTTGCGAAAACAGATGAAGCCAAATGCATGCCCTGCTGCATACGCCAAATACAAATAACAACTTTATTACCGAAAAAAGGTTAACACGATCCAAGTGCGAGAGTAACAGATCCTGATACCCTCCTACGCCCCGCCCCCCTCCCCTCCCCCCCCCCCCCACCTTTGCGAAGGGTGTATGATGATCTATACCTCGTGTTGATAAAACTGTGTATCCACGTTCCTTGGTCAGCTAGGAATCTTTGGCACTGAATTAACAAAAATGATTTGAGAAGCACAATCCGCGACCTTTGGCAGTTACAGGGTTAAGATTCAGGATCCAATAGAAAGCGACTCAGGACCTGACGTCTGTAAGGGGCATAAACCCTCATCAGCACCAGCAGATAGCGCGTTCTAACGAGAATCTGTCCATTGCACATCTGTTTTTCCTCCTTTTTTTTTCCTCATAAGGAGAAGTCATTGCTATTATATTTGTGCGTGCCGGCTGGACACAGCGGTGTGGGCCAGCGCGCATTATTCCCGGCGTCGAGACGCTCCGAGTCTGGATACGCGGCGTACAGGCGTACAGGCGCGTATCCGAATGCAGCACGTCTAGAATATGTTAAACCCTTTGGCTGTGGATAGCGCTTTTTGTCGCGATGATTCCGACAGAAATCATCGCGACACAAAGCTCTACGGCCGCAGACAAAGGGTGAATCTGGCGGCGGGTAGTGCTTTTTGTCGCTATACATCGCGACAAACAGCGCTACCCACAACCAAAGGGTTAATTTTGTCTTCAAAAAGACTTTAAGAATAAAAAAGCCTTTACGGTGTAACCCATTCAGCTCTGGATTCAGGAGATGGGTCGATTATGATAATTCAAGGGCCGTGCCAGATTAGCTTGGCGCCTGTCGGCGCCGAGCTAATCTGCCACGGCCCATGAATTATCATGGTCGATTCATCTCCTGCAACTGGTGCATAGTCATTAGATGACGCCTCCAAAATTTGGGAAATACGGCCGTGGGGCTGAAAGACGGAGTTAAAAGCCTCCGACCGTTGCCTCCAGACGCGCTGCAATAAAACATCAGCACTCTCATCCACCCATCATCAACAGGGAAACCACATTCCTGGCGTTTCCAGCCAGCCCCGGAAAGACTGAGAAGACCCGTTATCTGTTTCTGTGCCGCTGTGTAACGTGTGCTGGTCTGTGATTTTGGACCTTACAGCCCTGGGGGCCGTAAGGTTCAAAATCACAGACCAGCACACAAATAAACTTCATTAGAGTTTAAGGTTTAAGGCTGCGCAAATGAAAACACTTACGTTGTTTGCGAGGCCATTTTATAATTGCGGCTACGGATTTATTGCAAGATATTAAAAGACCACAAAGGCTACTTCAAGGCCCAAACTTTTCGTGGTTGTTGCTCGAAGCATTAAATATCGCGAGCGAATCGTTATTTTTTTCTGTTTGTGATTACTCAGTCGAGATAACGTGTGATGGTCGCTGTTTCTGCATTTTCCCGCTAATGGTCCATTCACGTCCAACACAAGTAGGCCAGTCGGAAAAGAAGTGACAGCTTCGAAATGAAAACATAAAAAAATAGATCGAGCAGACAAACAAACAAAGAAACAGAAACAAACAAACAAACAAACAAACAGACAATAAATCATTTGAGCCATCCAGCCCGAAAGCCATCCATCCAGCAAGCCAGCAAGCCAGCCAGCCAGCCAGCCAGCCAGCCAACCAACCAACCAACCAACCAAAGAGCCAGCCAGTCAACCAGCCAACAAACAAATACAAACAAGCAAACAAAGAACGAAATAAATAAATAAATAAATAAAGAAGCAAACTAACAAATCCGTTTAACACGCAATGCTTCGATGACCCGTGACCTTTCATTGCTGACGCGCTTCTCGCGCGTGGCCGTTTGTTCAGCAGACTATCTTTTTAAACGTAAAACTTTTGTCTTCGAAATGGCAAAAGTGACCTGCGTCTGACCTGTCTGTCTTTATGCGTAACCCCTGCACCTTCTGTAGCAGCAGTCAAAATGATCGGCAAATCAAAACTAAAATACCACAGAAGATTTATGGGGCCGGCAGGCAGCTTAACTCCTTCACTGATAGCACACGCAGATTGCAAACTCAACGCCAAAGAACCTCCGTTGGTCAAGGAACGTGAATACATAATGGTTTCAGCAAGAGGCATAGATCCTCATGAGCCCCCGCGACTGCGGGGGCTCATGAGGATTTATGCCTCTTGCAGATGGTGGTTTTCCATATTTCTCGTCAGAGAAGGGGTTAAAATCTATCCATCGCCCTTTTTACATTTTGTAGCAGCAGTGATATTATCGCCAAATGTAAAGTAAGAATACAACAGGATATTCAAGGGGCAGCAGACAGATTAATTAAAAGTCATGGAGTTTGCAGACTCGCCCAAAAATCTCTTGAATTCCTATCACGCGATCAGCCCCCCCCCCCCACCCCCTCTCCCACCCTCTCATTTTGAGGAACAGGTGGAGCAGATCTCGCCTGGCAATGAAGCGGCAGAAGTTCTCCTGGGCTTCTACAGCCGCAGCTGATGTATATAGTTGCTGGATACAAGACGCAAAATGTCAAAGTATTATAAAACAACACGAAAACAGCCTCCTACTTCCGTCATCAGAATTGATTCGCGAGCTACTGTGGAAAGAAGAGATGCCATAACTAAGCGGTTTCATGAAACATGTTGAAAATAACATTGACATCAATACGCTACAAGTCGCGTTCTTTTGTTTTCTAACCCGTTCCCTGCGACAGTACGTACATTGTTGTTTCCGAAATCATGATCTTTGTATATTCAACAGCCAAAAGCCAATAACCTCCATGGAGCATGGGTACACATTGGTATCAGTAAGAGGCATAGCTCCTCATGAGCCCCCGCAGTCGCGGGGGCTCATGAGGATCTGTGCCTCTTGCGGTTGGATCGTGTTAATTTTTTTCTAGCAGTGAATGAGTTAAAGTAGCAGACATTTAACCAAAATCACTTCTGATAATTACATAGGAGGATTTTCACGCACTGCGGCATCAAAAAAAGTAGGGAGGTCTATGGTTTTGGACCTAACGGCTCTAGAGGCCGAGAGCAGGGAAAATCACAGACCAGTACACAGACGATGCTGATATGTTGCGCGCGTGAGTGTCGTAAATGCTTTCTTAGACTTATGTAACTAAAATAATTGACAACTTACAATAACGCATGAAATTGCGCAGCAATTTCGCACTGGTGTTTCATGTTCAGCTGAAAGCCCTACGACAAAGTTTTCTCGCATCACACGGAAACAAAATCATGTTTGTTGGGACACCGCCTCGTAGTTTCTCTAAATGACGTTACTCTTGTATTGCTGACAAACGTTTTAGACGATCTGTGAATATAAAATAAGTTCTAGACTGCATGGCAAACATCCGAAGTTATTTTTTTCTTATATTAATCTTAGACATTCGAAAGAAAATGTGCAAGACCATGAATAACATGTGCTATAATGAGACTTAAAGAATTAAAAGAATGTCTACCGGAAAATAAAGAGCTAAACTAAAGAGCCTTCTGTGGTGTGCTGGTCTGAAATTTTGGACTTTACGACTCAAGCATGTAAGGTCCAACATCACAAATGGCACAAATTCATTCATTCATATAATTTTTAGACAAGCGGTAAAAGGACGAAAGTAAGCCAGTATATACAAGAGGCATAGATCTTCATGAACCCCCCGCAAGATTGCGGGGGGTTCATGAAGATCTATGCCTCTTGGAGATGAAAGGTGTTGAAACAAACTGAGCCGTGACAGACGGCAAAGACAATCATGTGATACTAAACACTCGACATTTCTTTCGTGGATTTGCAAAGACGGATTTTTAAAAGCTCTTGATTCTATCAACAACACAGGAAAGAAAAGAGCCGCTATAGAGATGAAGTTTCAGAATGTCAACGCTCGGGCATTTTGTGTCGAGAAACTTTACAGACCAAAAAGACCACAAAGCCGGAAGATTTTACGAAAATTGATTTCGATATAAGTCGCCTGGGAAAGAACACAAAACCTGAAGCTATTATTGTCGGTTGTACACATAAACCAACTTACTTCTGAAGATTGAACAGGAGGGAGTACATGAAACACATCTGTGCGAGCGAGAGGTATAGATTCCCGTGAGCCACTGCGGCCGCAGTGGCTCACGGGAGTCTATGCCTCTTGCAGAATAGGAGGGGCCGCCTCTGACGCTGTCAATGTCAGTTTTAAAACGAATTGATTTCAAGCGGCTCGTCAAGGTATCGGCGGAAGAAAAGAGATGTTCTGCGCGTAAACACTTTCAGTAATATGTTTGATGAAGATGACGTATCTGCTTCATCTTGAAACCTCTTCCCTGCCAACGGTCGCAGGTATACATTTCGTCTCTAAAACAAAAATGTGTTCATTCAACGGCCAAAAACCAGAACAGTCCATGGACCCAAAGTGGTCTCAGCAAAAAAGCGACAGCGGGGGCTCATGAGGATCTATACCTCTTGCAGTTAGTTCGCCGTTAACGTTTAACATCTCAACTTCCGGAACAAAATATTATTTTCAAAAACTTTTTGGTTAAGAAGTCTATAGTCTATATAAATGATAGGCCTGCGGCTTTATTGAACCTCATGAGCAAAACATAATCCTTGAAAACTGCGCTTAATACTTAGTACCTTATATATTCTGCCACCGGATCTCCCGAACTGTACATACAACGGAAGCTTTTAGCCAGTCGATATAATCCTCTACACAAAGCTCCCGCAAATTACGTTCACATCCATTAGTCCGTGGGCTCACAACATCCGCAGGCCCTACAGTTTCCCAGCGCCAACTGAGAAACGTGGATCGGCCATCAGATCTGCCGTTATCTGGCAAGATTCAGCATGTCAAATTTTTAGAAAAGCTAGATTTGTATTGTTATGCAATGAAAATATAGCTTTTCTCAGAAATATACGTACTGGCTTTTGTCCATTTTTGCAAAAAGCGAGATTTTAATTGTAAAACAATGAACATCTAGCTTTTCTCAAAAATGGACATATTGGCGTAAATTGCCAGATAACGGCAGAAATGTAAGGTTTTATGATTCAATCTATTTAGCCTGATTTCAGTTAAAGGGTAGTGTAATGCTTGACTCGCTTGGTGTCTATAGAGCCACCTCCAAAAGTGTGGTTAGTCACCACACCTTTGCCTTTACCTGGCAGAACTACGTGGTATGTCCATGATTGAGAAAAGCAAGATTTTAATTGTTATGTAATGTAAATCTCGCTCTTCTCAACAATGGACTGGCTTTTCATCAGATGTCTTGTATGATATTTCAAGTTTCGCTTCAGCAATGATTTTAGCTCAAGGTTAGTGCCGAATTCGCTTGTCGCCTATACGCGCCAAGCGAATCCGGCACTAACCTTGAGCTGTTTGGATTGTGTGAGCATTCCTGGTTCTGGGCATGGAAGGAATGTTGTGTGCGTCGGCCTTTTCACTGCAGACTAATCCGCGGTGCAAGGGACGATAATAACTTTGATACATCATTCATTCTTCTTTAGACATGCACACAGCGGCAGAGACGGTCTTACTGGGGTCTGTGAGCAGAGCGCATAAATGTACACACATGTTTTATTCCAAAACATAGTCGTTGTGTAAAGTTCTCCAGGAGTGGGTGATGCCACTGACCCTTCGACTATTCATTCATTCATTCATTCATTCATTCATTCATTCATTCATTCATTCATTCATTCATTCATCCGTTCGTTCATTCATTCATTCATTCAATTAAAAGCAGTCACACAAAGTCAAGGAACACCTACTGCTTACAACGCAGTTTCTAATGGGCGTAATTTCCAATTGCGACGACTTCAGTCAACCAGACTGTACAACCGTCACCTTAGTTAGAAAGCAAAAATCATTAAGTCCGTCTAAGGAACGACACTGCCGCATGAGCAGATTGAAGGATTAACTCATTCTACCCCAACACCGAATTCCTTAAATTTTGCCATTGTCCTCTGAAGAGTGCATTGCAGTGCAGGACACAGAGCGACCATGATAGTTCAAGGGTGATGCCAGAATAGCTTGGCGCCCATGGGCGCCAGGCTATTCTGGCATCACCCTTGAACTATCATGGTCGATCTTTATCTTGCTGTGGTGTGTCTGGGGTAGAATGAGTTAAGCAGAAATACGTAAAAAGAGGCAAAATTTTGCGCTTGAGCATATTCACAATAAAATGGCAAGGTGTATATGTAAGATAAGTAATTAGCTAAGAGGAATGCGCATTTAATACGTCATAAGCATTCATGTCTTCATAGAGCAGCATTGCATGAGCTTGAATTCTGTCTGAGTAATGCTCATTTTCGCAAGCGTTCCTTGACTTTTGGTGATGAGCTTATACTTAAAGGCAGTGTTGTAGAAGTGGGTTTTGAGGGGCAGGGAGGCTGTTCAAAGTGGAGGGGCCAAGATGGAGAATAATCTAGTTGTAAATAAATATTTATGCTTCATTTGAAGAAGAAAAGACGAAGAAGACGAGCAAATACCTAAGCCAACACAGACTGAAGGACTCACGGGTTTCTAATCGTGAAACAAACAAACAAACAAACGAATAAACAAACAAACAAACAACACATACTGGTTCTGGAAATGGCGTCTTGCACAGATCAACATGCTCCTTAATGATTTATCAGAAACGACTCTTTCATCTAGATAAACTTTGATGGCAAGCACGTTCGTCATTTAACCCGTTCAGTGCCGAGAAAACTGGAAAAGATGTATAGATCCTCATGAGCCCCCGCAGTTGCGGGGGCTCATGAGGATCTATGCCTCTTGCTGACACCAGTTAGAATCCAATTTTCTGGGACAGCTAAGGTGTTTTGGTCTTGAATTAACGAAGATTGCAGAATCACAGTCTGCGTCAGTTGGCAATGAACGGGTTAACTCTTTCGAGACGTGCCGCAACCGGTTTCGCGGCTTTATGCCGCGAATCCGGTTGCGGCACGTCTCGAAAGTGTTCAGTGCCTCACAACAACAGATGCAACAAACATCTATTGTTATACTTTCATATCTTCAGTATTTCGTCATTAGAATTGAATTTATAACGCATTGGAGACTTGTATACGGACACACGGCTGTTCGCAGCGTATCCGTATACGACACAGCACGATTGAGTCAAATTCAGTTTGAATAAGGTCTTGTACATGTATGCAACATTAACCCCCGTTTTCTATGGTAAAGCTGGTCGTCGGACGTAAGGTTTTTAACCCTTTCATTGACACACTGATCGTACACTGTACGTCGGAAATCTGTGTCAATTCAAAGCGAAAAAGCTCAGGCCGTCCCTCTTGGGTATAATGGATACAAAGTGGTTTCAACAAGAGGCATAGATCCTCATGAGCCCTCGCAATTGCGGGGGCTCATGGGGATCTATACATCTTGCAGCAGTGTGGCGTCCATTTTTCCTCGGCAGTAAAGGCGTTGTTGACTCGTGTCTTTCCTTTCGACAAATTCCTGTCATTCGCCGTTTCGTTTTTTTTATTTTCTCTCTTTCTTTTCTATTTCACCAAACGTCAGTTACGAAATTCTGCTTCGAGACTTCTTTTCAGATGGTTGTTGACTTACCACTGAACATTTCCACTGCGTGATAACATAACCTTTTACTACGGAGAAAAAGTGAGCGAAATTCAATGCAAGAGGCATGGATCCTCATGAGCCCCCGCAATTGCGGGGGCTCATGAGGATCTATGCCTCTTGTTGACACCACTTGGAATGCACGTTTCTTTTACGGCTGGACTCTTTTGCGTTCAACTAACCAAGATTTCAGACACATAGTCTGCGTCAAACTGACGGTGAAGAAGTCAAATAAGCCCATCTCTTTCAGCAAGAAGCAGAGATTCTTATGCGCCACGGCAGCCGCAGAGACTCATGAGAATCTATGCTTATTGTGGACTGAAGGGACTTACTAAAAGAACATGAACTACCAGTACGCGAGCACATTTCCGATAATGTAATTGCGCTAAAACCTTTCGTGACAGATGCATTTGTGCCGTCCTTTCATATTGTCTGTTTTCGCTGAAAGCCAGCGACTTCTGACATGAAAAGGCTTGTCAACTTCTGTTTCCCTAAATCTGACGCGTGGAAAATTTCTCCTGTCTAAACCTTTTTAGGTCTGGAAGTCCTAATTCCATTCAGGCGTCTGCAAATTTCACTTGCTAGAAACCGCTTTGGCACTGGCGATACAATGTCTGACGTCGTTTTGACGTTTCTTTTTGGACAGCGCAACAATGACGTCTTTGACACGTCTCTCACTCATATTTACAAGTTCCACTCCAAGAAAACTGTTTCTTGTTGAAACGAAGTACAGTCATGGTTCTCTTCATAATGGTAGTCTAGGTTGTTTAGATGTTTTGACTGGTAGTTACAAGAGTATCGTGTGCTGGTCTGTGATTTTGGACTTTACGACCAGTTCGTAAGGTCCAAAATCATAGACCAGCACACACTGGCCTGTGTCTCTCAAAGAAAATAATCATACAAAAATGACGTTAGTCATCGACACAGGCTAAGGTCCAAAAACTCATTTTTACTGCAGTGCATGATGCAGGGTGAACTTCCCAATGCGCAAAAGGTCGTCGGCCGTTAAGAGCCCGATGACCTTTTGCAGTTTGTGTTCTTATCCTATTGTCGGCGAGAATTCCTCTGATCCGTTCACTTGTCTTTTCTGCGTGTTAGCCACATGAGTAAAAGTTGTGTCGTATACGGGTCATATGACGTCACAAGTTCTTCATCGCATCCCGCGACCATGCCCTGCGTGCCGGGATTTTGTGACCATGTGGCCCTACATACAGACGAGGGCCACGCTAGAGATTCGCAGCCAAAACTTGTGTCAAAAGCCATTCTCGGCTCGTAAATCGCCATCACTCATGGTTTGATATACTTCTGCTCCATCATCAAACCACTTGATTAGTTTGCAAATTGATACACGCCATAAAAAAATAATTCTCGACGGTAACTTGTGGTCTAGAACGTTGCTCCAGTGTTTCCGACTTCATGTACCCTGTGAAAACTTTTTGACCTTTTTCTTTCTTCTCTTCTTGTCGAAACATCTTAACGACCTAGACTATCATTATACATCTGACGCTGTATTTTTTCAAGCAGACCAATAATATTTTTTCTTTAACTCACTGAGCCCGACGGCCGTATTTCCCAAATTTTGGAGGCGTCATCTAATGACTATGCACCAGTTGCAGGAGATGGGTCGACCATGATAATTCAAGGGTACTGCCAGATTAGCTTGGCGCCGACAGGCGCCAAGCTAATCTGGCACTACCCTTGAATTATCATGGTCGACCCATCTCCTGCTGTAGTGCGTCAGGGCTGAATGGGTTAAGGGCTCAGGGTAAAAATTGTGATTCGTTGGGGATCAGAGAAAAAGATAACTTTGCCAAGTGAGTTGGTCTTCTGACTGACTTGTGTGTTTACAATGTTGACCTTTCTTGAGATGTTTCTTCAACTTTTTGGACGCACAGTGTCAAGATGGTTGAGACAATCGATTTTGTTAGTAGTAGTTCTGGTGGCCAGACATCAAAATGAAAACAGAGAGCAACATCGGGACATTCTGATTACGGTCAGAGAAATACCAAATGACGGAGTCTTATTGATTGAAGACAGATTACAAAACTAAAAAAAAAAAAGTCTGTTAAACGACTAAACCCCCTTAACTGCAGTGGTAAGGCGAACGCTACCCAGCTGCACTGAAGAGACATAAACCCTCATGAGCCCCCGATTTCGCGGGGGCTCATGAGGATTTATGTCTCTTGTTAGTCCTATTTCCTTAATACTTATTTTGGGTCCCATTGCAATCTGCATTTTTCGCACGAATGTCGGACAGTGTGCAGCGGTTTCAGACGCGCATTTCGTAAACACTGACAGCGAAGGGGTTAAATTTCGACCGAGCGTGGATGATGAAGGTATTAACCCCATGACGGCTACTGGCGATATGTCTCCGCGTAACTACGCGTTTTTTCCGCCGAAAAGTTTCGTCAGTAGCTCACGAGAAGTCACGTCAACAGCAGTCAGTCGCTACAGTTTAGCTCATCAATCCATAAGAACATATAAACAGTTCAAGGGTGGTGAGAGAATATGTGTCGCCTTGGTCTACATCCTGAACTGGTACTGTACCTTTCAGAAAACAACAATGGGAAATTTGACCTGTGGAAAACAGACAGACGACACGAACGACATTGTTGAACCTCGAATCGACGGATCACTCAAAATTGAACATGACATGAATGCATCCTCATCCGGAGAAAGGACCGTAAAGGTACCCGTAATTAAATAAGATACAGCAGATACAGGGACGGATATAAATTTACATTAACCGGAATTACGCCAGCCATGATTTAAATTAAAAAACTTGCGTCTTATGTGACCACAGCTTTCTGCCTCGCCCACGGCAAGAAACACGAAAAACTGGAATAAGTAAAGGTAGAAGGAAAAGAAGGGGAAGAAGGGGAAACATACAGTTACATTATGCGACAACAAATTACTCCTTTTGAGAAGGAGAAGAAGTAAATGGAGCAAGAGGCATAGATTCTCATGAGCCCCTGCTACAGCAGGGGCTCATGAGACTCTATGCCTCTTGCAGATGATGGTTCTGACGGGAGCCAAGATGGCAGAGAGCTGCAGGAACAGAAGCAAGCTGAAAAGTCTGCTCAAACACAGGCTCACCCCGGGGCTACACAGAATGTAAATACAACTTCCTGGGCTCTTCAATATTGCTCCTCACCCTAGCAGCAAACCCCTTTTGTGTCCAAGGGGCACAGATCCTCATCAGCTGCATATTTCAACGGTCGAGAAGCACGGGTCCAAACGACCTCGTGCAGCAGTGCTGGGACTGAGAGAAACTCAGATATGTAACTGTTCCTTGTGATTGTCCTTAGATGGGAAAATTGGGCTGTCTTCCCTGGGGAACGCATGTCACCACAAGAGCAGCGACTCTAATCTGCCTAAATAAAATAAAATTACCGATTATAAATTTGCAGATTTGTAAAAATATTTTTTCGACTGAGAATCAAACCGGTTTGAGCCTCATCCTTGCCAGTAAGTATTATTATATTCTTGAGCGGTACTGCTTGTTTCCTTAGACGGAGGATTAAATCGAGGTTTGAATGTACGACTGGTCTGCACACAAAGATGGCGCTGGTTTGGCGGAGGACACAAACGGAAGTGATACCGGAATCGATGAAAACCTTGTTACCTCAAAGCTATCGCGGACAGCCACGAAGATACACAAACCCTACCTACAAGGGACGCAAGCTATCGCACGCCATCTTTGTTTACACACCCCGGGGGGTATAACTCTGAAGACTGGAACACCAAAAAGGGAGGTAATAGGAACAGGAGAATGAAAGTTTCGCAAGAAAGCCCGCTTCCTCAGTGTGGAACAATCTAACATCCAAACCCTTACTCCTGCAAGAGACATATTTTTATGGGCCCCTGCTTTCAAGCATGGACTATATGACTTTTGCTGAGTTGCTTCTTGCTCAACGAGGACAGATCCAGCGGTTTCTGAAACGGAGAGTTTTATTTGGGAATATAATTAAGTGTACGACTGAGAAGAGGGGTGAAAGTTTTGAAAGACAGCTAGTCCACTTGTTTTGGAAGTTCATAACAGATTTATCGATAGATCCTACTGCAGTGTTGGAGTGCTTCCAGCAATCCCGAGAAAAAGAAATAGGGAAGAGTATGTTTTTGTAAGACTGATTTCGCGAGAACATGCCGCATTAACTCATTCAAGGGGTCCCGCATCATAGCAGCGGAAGTGTCATACAGCGTTGCCGGCGGCCACGCTGTAGACACTTCCGCAGCTATCAATGCGCGGGTCCTTGAATGAGTTTTTAAAAAAAAGTCTTATATAAAGTTAAAGATTAAAACATTGACTCATTGCTTCGTCCGTCTGAAATGCTTAGGTGTATATGTGACTCACAAACCAGATAGGTGAGGCTAGCGCTGGCAGAATTGTCAGAATTAGGTGTATATGTGGCCGACAAGTATATATCATTCTAACTTACCTCATTCGCGGCCAGCCGCATCCGGACGCGCGGCGTAAGCCGCGCATCCGGGTGCGGCTGGCCGCGAATGAGTTAACTCCTCGACTGCTACTGACGACACCGCTCGGCGGAAAAGACGCGTTACTACGTCACTATCGAACTATGTTACTACGTCACTATCTAACTACGTCACTACGCGTCTTTTCCGCCAACCGGTATGATCAATGCCACTGAGTCACGGGGGTAAGCCGATTGCAGAGAAAACTTGAAAAGCCGACTACAGGACCTGCTAGAAAACGATCGCCTGCACAGTTTTCATTCTGGCGTCAGTCGACCATTTTGAAGACAATGGAAACCAACAGAAAGAAAATGACATTTTTTATATATGCATGTACTTACGATTTCAAGTTAAGTTTCTAAAATGCTATGACAGGTACAAGAGAAATGGATTTGAAAGATGAATGAACGTAAAGTGAAAATGTTTTACCTTACAAAATAAAACTGATTTCGATTATATTATTGAGTTTTGGACTCTAAGGGTTTTGTGAGGTTGTACTAAATGCCCAAATCCACAGACCAACACAAACACACACACACACACACACACACACACACACACACACACACACACACACACACACACACACACACACACACACACACACACATACACACACACACACACACGCGCGAACACGCACGCACGCACACACACACACACACACACACACACACACACACACACACACACACACACGAACACACACACTGATACAAACTCTCCGTTTCATGCCTTTAATTTGCACGTAAAAAGTGCACTGACACTTCATATTTTCAAATTTGCGATACTCAGAGCTATTGTCTTTTGAAATTTTCCGTACCATTCAAACGATTCCCTGCTTCAGAATAGGGACCATTACTATTAAACATCCGAGAAAAAAAAATGATGATCTCATACACACAGAGAACTTAAATGTGTGCTTGTTACGCCGCAGCCTAAATGAGGCGCAAACCGCCATCCCAAACACACAAACACCGTGACAAACCAGAGACATGCACGCACTTACATATCCTAAAGAGGTCCTGAAATATATACGTCTTGCAGATGGGTGGCTGGTTGTCACGCAGTGGGATGAACATGATACGCTTGTCCACTCTTTGAAAGAAGAAAATCTTTAGGACGAAAAACTGTAAGCTTTCTCTTTCGGGAATTCCCGATTAGCTGTCCCAGTCCACTGCTACTCGCGGACCATCACAGCTTGAAGAGTCTTGAAGAACCAAAGGTTTTGGACATCGTCCCAACAACAAAGTAATCTCTCGGCCAGTAACTGCTGTCGCAAGAGGCATAGATTCTCATGAGCCCTTGCGGATGTAGGGGTTCATGAGAATCTACGCCTCTTGCTTCAGACATTAGATCCACTTACATCCTCAGCTGAGGAATACTTCGGGATAACCCCGCAACAGAAACATGGCATGCAGAGAGGCTGCCTCTTCAGACAGCGGTCCACACTTGTTTGTCGCGCCTGTATAGGAAATTGTATCAAAAGAAAAACTTCTCCAGCTTCCCTTACACGTCCACAGCAAAGTGACATTTTCTGCAGCGGCCGTCATGGGCCCGAAGGAGTTTTGCTATAGGGAAGTTGCTACTAAAACGGATTGGTGTAGCCAGATCAGTCACAGTCGGTCCATTTCCTTTTCCGAAAGTTTGCGTGGAGAGCGAAAGGCGTCATTTTGGGCAATTCCACGAAAGAAAAAAAACAACTGTGGACGGTCCTTGCTGTCAGCAAACACCAGGAAGAATATGCAAAGGAAAGCCCAGACTATATAAATGTTACTGCCAAGCGTGTAAAATGCAAAGAAAATCCCAACAAAAGAGGAAACACGCTTAGAAAAAACAATTACAACACACAATATTAACCCTTTGGCTGCAGGTAGCGGATATTGTCGCGTTGATTCCTGCAGGAATCAACGCGACAAAGTCCGCTATCGACAGCCAAGGGGTTACATTTTCTGCAAACGGACAGACAGACAAGAATACAGTGTTCTACTTCGAGATAGCGAACGTAACACTATGACAGAGGATAAGTAGTGCACTATGAAGGCAAATGAAAGTAAGTTTATTTTTGTGAAAAGCAAGCTTTTCATTATTTTACAATGAAAATCTCACTTTTCACTACAATGGACTTTCACTACAATGGACTTTCACTACAATGGACTTTTACTACAATGGACTTTCAATACAATGGACTTAAGAGACTTCTGCCTTCACAGCGCGGAGCAGCAGGAATTCGTTGCATGGACGATCTGAAAAATTATTAACTCATTCAATTCCACGCACGTATTTTGCAAATTTGGGAGGCGTCATCTAACGACTATGCATCTGTTGCAGGAGATGGATCGACCATGATAATTCAAGGGTAGTGCCAGATTAGCTTGGCGCCGACAGGCGCCAAACTAATTTGGCACTACCCTTGAATTATCATGTCGATCCATCTCCTGCAGTAGTGCTTCAGGGCTGATTGGGTTAAACAGTTTTGTCCGTGCTATTCCGTAGCATGTTCTCTTGCTGGTTATGTCCTTGAATTGTACACGTACAGACAGTAGAATCATTTTTGTTGTTGTTTTGTCTCCAATCATATGTTTTGCTAACAAAAAAGTTGTGTTAAAAGGTAGGTGCAGCCTTGAAGGGCAAAAATTGTTACCTATCATTAACACATTCTGCTCCACGACCGAAATCCTCAAATTTTGAAGATGCCCTCTGAAGACTGTATTACACTTATGGAAACAGATCCAGCGTGATAGTTCAGTCAAGGGTTGTGCCAGAATAGTTTGGCGCCTATGGGCGTCAATCTATTCTGGCACAACCCTTGAACTATCACGCTCGATCCATGTCTCGCCGTGGCGTGTCTGAGTTGAACGAGTTAAAGACCATTATCAGCGGTAAAAGCGCCTGCCACCAATACGAGGTAGGAGGTTCAATATCCGGTTCCGGCGTCGGATTTTTCTCCTCTAGTAAGTGTCACTGTTAATTCGGGCGGACCGTAGGGGGTTCTTTCTAACGGGTACTCCGGCTCTTCCTCCCCAACGACTTTGGTATCAGTTTCAGCCCACTTAATCAAATTTCAAATATAAAAACGATTTGAATTTCCAAAACTTCAGTAGCTCGCTTGAGATTGCCCTTAGCACCACGTGAATGTTCTGTGTTTGTGTACAGTGTGTGAGTGAATGCGCGTGATTCACGTGAGCGTGCTTGTCGGGTTCAGTTCACGGCGGCGCTTTAAACCGATTTTCAATTGGGATAAAGCGCCTATTTAATGCGCTGATTTATTTATTTATCAGATGACTACAGCCACCTCAGTGATGGTCTTTAATGGCAGGCAATCTCTCACGAGGGGTGGTGGTGTGGTGGTGGTGGTGGTGGGGGGGCCCGGGGGGGGGAGTGGGGGGGGGGGTGTGTGCTCAAAACAGTACGGTCTGCTCTACTCCACCGCTGGTCTGAATTTTTTTCTTCTGTGGCTGTCGTGAAATCACAGCTCTACTCGAGGTCAGGCCAGCTAGGCAGATGAAATCACTCTGGCCAAATGTCCTATCCCGGAGGCAACACGTCTCTCTTCGATCGTGTACGCGATTAAAATGATGATGTTTGATCGCCAGTGATGGACGCCGGACTTAACAAGGTCCGGGAAATATTGGATCAGTCCAAACCTAGCTTCCATCGTCTGTAAAAGGCATAGGTTTTCATCAGGGCCTTGCAGCCGCAAGGGCTCGTCATAAGTATTTGCCTCTTTCAGTTAAAAGAAATAAAAGAAAAAAATCACCATGTATGCCTAAAGTACGTCACTTATCTTCACACAGATGACGTCATTAGCGTTCGGGCCAGCGAATTCGTCAAAAGTATGTGCTGGTCTGTGATTTTGGACCTTAAGGCTGAATCCATAAGGTCCACAATCACAGACCAGCACACACAAGTGGAACACCACGCTTGAAGTCTACTCCGAGGTGAATACGATATCCAGGCCTTACTCCGTTTAGAATTTTTTTCCGTTTGGTTTCCGTGGCGTCCATTCAAGTTCAAGAGTTGTCGGTCGTGTTTCATATGCCGATACCATCAGTCAGCCAAAAGGAGATGAAGTGATGAAGTGTATTCATGAGATGAGGGGGATCCCGATGCACTCGCAAAGTTTTCTCAATACATGTTTGGCTGGAGACCGGGAAAACGTTTTACAGATCGTACAAGGAAAAAAAAAAAAAGTAAGGAGAGGAATATAAACGTGCTGTCTGTCTGGCCAAAATTACAGAGACCGTGATTTTAAAGTTTAAAGTTTAAGTAGACATATCGTCGTGTTATAGTCCCCCTTTAAATAATGATTAAACCAAGCTATTTATTTTTAACCCCTTCCCTGCCAGTGATTGCTAATTCCGCGTCTGAAACATTACATACTGGCCAACATTCGCGTGAAAAACACAGATTTAAATGGGACCCAAAATACTGCAAAAAGAACGCAGGACAAACAAGAGACATAAATCCTCATGAGCCCCCGCAAATGCGGGGGCTCATGAGGATTTACGTCTCTTGCAGTTGTGGGTCAGCGTTCACCTTGCCCCGGCAGTGAAGGGGTTAAACTCACATAACTAAATGAATTCCATTCTGTATAATGGAAGTCATTTAGTTCTGGAAGTTTAAGAGTGAAACCTAAGTGTGTTTCTTAGTATACCATGTGCGAACGGAGACAGAAGAGGGAAGTGCATGGCCGTGGAATTGGGGGTAGGGGTGGGGGTCCAAGAGGGGGGGGGGGGGGAGGTGGATTGGTGGGGGAAGGGGGTTTGGGCCGAGCTTTATCATCTCTTCAACTCTTACTTAGACTCATATATATGCCGAAAACGTTCTAAATGAATCTTATTCAGTCGGGTTCCCGCTTGATTACAGAATCAAAGGTAAAACTGACAACACAATCACGGAGGAGCAAAACACAGTTAACACAAACCCGAGATTGTTTTGAGATACATTTGATACACTTATGGAGTTCAAGAGTGTTTTGATGTTGGGGGAAAATATCTTCCCAACGGACAAGTGAAAAGCGAAACAAGGACGCCGTCTGCTTCGGAAACCAGTTCCACTCACGCGCATGCGTCCCCAGGCGCCGCAACTCTTCAGAAGTCGTTTACAGTTGTCTTCCTTATCTACGTTTTGGGACGAACCTATTTGCAACGATGTCGCCGTGAAACTCCCCAACGCTTGGACAAGTTGCTGAGACAGTGTGAGAGATGTCTTGCTGCCAAAATGTGTGATGATCTGTGATTTTGGACGTTACGGCTCACGAAGCCGTAAGGTCCAAAATCACAGACCAGGCGGCACAAACACGTTCTCATGGCACAAACGTAATATTTTTTCGCTCTCTGAAAAGTTTGCTGTGCTGCCAGGAATAGAAGACGGGATACAAAGAGTCAGCTGAACGCTTCATCTTGGCATCGCACATGATATTATGAATCACAAATCCAATCTTTGAAGTAAATACAACGCTATCTTACCTCTTAGCCGTTTGGCTGTCGGTACCGCGCTTTGTCGAGGTGACTCCTACAGGACAAACCCCGCTACCGACAGCAAAAGGTTTAATGAATAAAGGTACTTTGTCAAGTGCAATCTTAATGCAGGAAAGTCGCGGACAAAACATTTTTCTTACGGTGTCTCGTAAACGTAATCAGCCTCACATTTCAAACCTTAAAACTTTTGCAGTTAGCTGAAAGAAAATGTGCCCATATTACGTTCCTTTAACATCTAATATCTGCTGGTCTGTGATTTTAGACCTTACGGCTTTCAGACTAACGTAAGGTTCAAAATCATAGACCAGCACATAATATCTTAGTCTCAGATTTCTCTGTTGCAGGAACTTTAAGGGATATGTGTGAGAGTTTCGTTATCTATTGTTCCGCCCAATGAACGGAACTGTCAGATACAGTAGTGCGGAGGTGATACTCTAACAATTCATGCTAATCTGCGCCACACAATCAGGCTCTAACTCGAAGAGAATCGTGTTCCCCTCGAGCTGATGGAAACGCCCAGTGGTTCTGTCAGGCTGAGATCGGAACAAAATGAAATAAAAAGATACCAACCAAATTGAAAAAAAAAAACGTCACGTCTGGTACGGCAGGACTGGCACGCAAACGAAAAATAAAAGATAGGAAAAGAAATGAAAAAAAAAAAAAAGAAAGAAGAAACATTACGCATGGTATACATGTGTGGGTGTCTCTCATTTTGGATCTGACGACTACAAAGCTGAGACGTCCAGAATTAGAGAACATGCAGAACTCATTCTTGGTTCAAACCATATAATTGTAAAGTCAGTTCTCGACTTCATACATTTTATACAACTAACCTCTCTTTGCACTCCCATGTGACACTACAATCTCATTTCACACGTGAGAATAAGTGTACGATATGAGAATAAGTGTACAATATGAGATTAAGTGTACGATATGAGAATAAGTGTACGATATGAGAATAAGTGTACGATATGAGAATAAGTGTACAATATGAGAATAAGTGTACGATATGAGAATAAGTGTACGATATGAGAATAAGTGTACGATATGAGAATAAGTGTACGATATGAGAATAAGTGTACGATATGAGAATAAGTGTACGATATGAGAATAAGTGTACGATCGTTAAAACTTGTATACTCACGAGCAAACTTGAAGAAATGCGACATTTTTGGAATCATCGGAAACACCGAAGTGTTTGCGAGGATTTCAAAAATGTCGCATTGATTTCTTGTGCTCTTCTGTAAGTGTTTCCGATGATCCCCAAAATGTCGCATTTCTTTTGCTTGCCAGTATATTTATTCTGCCAAAGCTCAGCACTCATGATTTATTTTGTGTAAATGCAAATCAGTCGTAGTTAAATCTTCAATATAACATTCACAATTTTGACTCTGCTGGTTTGAAGTGGACTCACATTCCTAACTCTTAAACGAATCCCCTCAGAGTGAACGATTTTTCAAAAGGTCGCTAGGGTCTGAAAGTTTAGGCCGGGAAAAGTTAGACAAACAACAGGATACCACACAGGGGAAAAACACACGGTAAATGTAATCACACTATCTGACTGCCGGCCTTTGCTAGGGAGGTCGGCTTCCAGTTTTTGCGTGTTAAAAGTCCAGGCAGTTCCGAAGGCAAGAAACATAGATTCTCATGAGTCCCTGCAACTGCAGGGACTCATGACGATCGATGTTTCTTGCTGAGAAACATTGCGTATTGCCCCTCATATGAGGAGAATCCTCGGACATTTACAATTTCGACTGTAGTTTTGCATATCCCGTGAGTACGAATATCCCTCGTCCACACAGGAGTCGCATCCCATCTACTGATGCACACATCTTCATTAGATCTTCTCGCAGCTTAAAAATGCAAACAAAACCTTTGTCTTTCCCTCACAAATATAATGCAGTTCACATCTGTGTTTTTCTACACAGAGTAAATGTGGGGGTTTTCAGTCCGTACGATCAGTTGATCTCGTGCTAGAGCAATGCCCCTCGGGACGTGTCCTGACCAGGGCCTTGGGGCCGCCATCTTGGCTACTTGCGATATGCTGTCTGACAGTTTCGGCCGGAACTTTGAAATCCAGGGAGAGATGGGTAAAAGATCACATTACCGCCATAGTGATAAGCAATTTACCCCTTGTCTGACTTGTCTTCGTCAGCCGCGATGACCGCTGATTGTTTGCGACGTAAGGGGGCTTCGCGGTTTTCCCAAACCAGTCGTGGCTTCCCCTACCGGCGCAAACCCTGGGAGCTAACGTAATTGTTATTTCAAGGGTGTTAAATGGGCTGATCGATGATAGCAAGAAACATAGATTCTCGTGAGCCCCTGCGAATGCAGGGGCTCATGATAATCTACGTTTCTTGAAGATGTAAGGGGCCTTTACCTGAGTTTTTCGGATGTACGACTAGTATTATCCAGATATTGACTCGGTCTAAGGGCATCGTGTTCGCTGATCTCTGCAGGCAAGCGGCAAGATTCTAAAGAGCCCCTGCAACTGTACATCCTCCTGTGACTCTATATTTCTCGCACACGTAAGGAGCCCCAGCGGTTTGGCCACGCGAGCCTCGTTTTTTGTTTCAACTCTGGCCATGCCAGGCCTCTTTTTCGTAGTAACGAGCGGACTAATCTGGTAGCTCCTTACCAAAGCCAATCTCATCTGCTACGTGTAAGAGACGTGGATTCTCATGTGCCTTTGCAGCTGCAGGGGAACATGAGAATCCACGTCTCTTGCTGACATTTATAACTAATCACAAAGTGACAGACGGCTGCCGGCATTGAAGCAGCAAAAAAAAAAAAAAAAAAAAAAAAGCGCATGAGTGAGGCTGACGAACCAATCCGTTCTTGTTTGTTGTTTAATCAAGACACACACGGACGGTGTTCACTTGTTTTCGCAGAAAACGTTGGCGGATTTACATTTTAAAGATACACTCATATTTTCTGGATCGTGGTGATCATCATCGTGCCAGTTAGTGAAACAGACTGTGTGTCTGCAATCTTGGTTAATTCAACACCACAAGGCCCTCGTTGTCCCATGAATATCGATTCAAAGTTTTGTCAGCAAGAGGCATAGATCTTCATGAGCCCCCGCAACTGCGGGGGCTCATGAGGATCTATACCTCTTGCAGTTAGGTGGTCTTCAGATTCTCTCGGCTCTGAACAGGTTTATCGTTCTGTAACCATCGACATATAACTTGCAAGTGATTTTAGACATTTGTGGCCATCTTGTAGTCCACAGATGACACTGCCAGCGAGACAGAAGTTTCACCGTAGCATCTGAAATGGTAAGGCCGTTAGAAGTGTGTATTTTTTTTTTGGGGGGGGGTGGTGGGGGTGGGGGGGTGGTGGGTGGGGTGGGGGTGGGGTGGGGGTGGGTGGGGGTGGGGTGGGGGTTGGGGGGATGGGCGGATGGGGGGGAGAGTGGGGGGGGGGCTGCGGGGTTGGGTGTGTGTGTGTGGGGGTGGATGGGGGGATCCATATTAAACTCCACTGGGCACCAATACAGTTGCATGACAGCTGTTTGTTTTCTAGAAATTTAAAAGTACACGTTTATGGCTGTACAAATTATGAAGTATGCAACACGTATTTCAGAGTCTCTCTTAAAAGACTGCTATTCTAAGAATTTAAAAGAAAGAGTGAAAAGGAAGTGCAAAGATGAATTATGACAATTGCTTTGACTCGTGTTGATGCGTTTTCTCAAAATTGCATACGTTAACCCATTCAGCGCCAGCTGACAGACCGTGTTTCTGCAATCTTAGCTAATTCAACACCACAAAAAACCTTGACGTCCTAGGAACGTGGATTCAAAGTGGTGTCAGCAAGAGGCATAGATCCTCATGAGCCCCCGCACCTGCGGGGGCTCATGAGCATCTCTACCTATTGCAATTGGGAGTTCTTCAAATTTTCTTGGCACTGAACGGGTTAAACCGTACTGGGCGCACTCTGTGAACCTACTAACTGTGTAACAAAGTAAATCCATCACTAATTTATTCATCCATGACGTAACCTCCGTGAGGGTCTCAGCGCCAGGAGCAGATCCGTCTGGGGATTGCAGTGTCGAGGCAAATTTCTTTCCTAACTCCTGAAACTTTACTTCGTGCAGAGAAAGAACTTCTGGGGCCGGTTGCGCGTGAGCGAGCTAAGAGGCATAGAGCCTCAAGAGTCCCTGCTGAAGAAGGGACTCACGAGGCTCTATGTCTCTTGTCGTCTAACTCTTTCTGTCTGCCAGAAGGGCTTATGAGTATATTGTATTAGCCATTTGCCTTATGCAGACTTTGGATTCAGCTTGTTTCTCAGACTGAGGGGTTCATGTAAGAGCAAGCGGACGACTGATACTGAAGACACGGTTTTGTTCATATTCACGCACTTCACAATTTGGAGGATCAAAGTCAAGGGCGGAAAGTATTAACAACACTGGCCGTATTTTGCCTGACGTCACTCCTCCTTCCCGCTCGGACATTAACTAAGACAGCAACAACGACGTGACAACACCACCATCACCACCACCAACAACAATAACAAATAATCAGAACAAACCAAACCAAACCAAAACAAATAAACAACAAACAAATAAACAAATACAAAACAAACACGTGGGATTGTGAAGAAGCGTGTGTTCAATGGTGTGTATGTGTGTGTGCGCGCGCATGCGTGATTGTGTGTTTGTGTGTGTGTGTGTGTGTGTGTGCGTGCGTGTTTGTGTGCGCGAGCGTGTCAGTGTGTGTGTTTGTGTATGTGTGTGTGTGTCAGCGTGTTAGTTGTGCATGTGTTCGTGCGTGTCATTGTGTGTTTGCTTGCGTGCATTGTGTGTGTGAGTCTGTGCGTGCGTGCGTGCCAGAGTCAATGCATGCGTGTGTGAGTACGACAGGGGAAATGGCGGGCTAAGGAGTGCGGCTTAAAAGAATTACAACACCCTCGAGAGGGAATCAGCGCGACATATCCTGATGCATGCAGGCACCACAAACTGGACTCAGTAGTCTCCGTCCCTTCCACATTCACATCCAGTCAGAGGTTGGCCATGATTTGACAATGACTGAATTCGAACAATAACTGTTGCGCCTACGATGTAATAATACAGCCGATCTCCACACAAGAGTGCGTGTTGAGCTCTGTGGACTTTTAACAAAGACTATATTTTGGACATAATTACGGCTCCAGGGTGTACGATACAAAAATCACAAATGAGCACACACATCTCAAGGGCAGTCAAGCACTACCCTTTAGTGACAAGCCAAATCAGGCACTACCCTGAAACTATCGTTGTGCACACAACAGGTCCTCTCTCAGCAAAATCGCCAAGCTACTCACGACATTACCTTTATTAACCCCTTCATTGCCAAGGGACGTAGATTGTGTTTATGAAATCTCATAGTCGATTTAACGCCAAAGGGATCCCGCCACACACTACACAGAATGTCACCGTCACATGTGCACTATCAGAAACATGGTTTCAGCAAGAGGCATAGATCCTCATGAGCCCCGCAACTGCGGGGGCTCATGAGGATCTATGCCTCTTGCAGTCGGTTGGACCATTTTGATCACTTTTCTCTGCAGCGAAGGGGTTAACGACACACTGACACGTGTTACGGTTTCATCCCGGTCCCCTTACAGGTGGCGCTGGACGTCCAAGAGGTGTGGCGTAAAAGCCACTTTGTGTTTTTCACGCGGAAAGACGAGTCCATTAGGCCCGCAGATAAGCAGGATCAGCCTGTATCAGACGCGGGCTTTACAAATTGGCTCCCAAGACGCTGCGTTTCACGGGCGTAAATATTTGGAATTCCACGCCCTAAAACTTGAAGTGACGAAGAGCCAGAAAGACGGAATAAGAGCGAGAGAGTGACGAAGGAGGAGAGTAGGAAATGCAAGGAGAAGAATTATCATGTTATGGTGCGTGCATCTTAACCCCTTGACTGCTACTGACTGATACCGTTTGGCTCTGAAAAGACGCGTAGTCGTACTTTCCGCACGGTATCGTCAGTCGCAGTCAAGGGCCGGAGTAAAGTTTTTCGGAACTAAACCTGACGAAATGTGTGGGGCGGCTCAGAATCGAGGGGAAGTGCAAACTCTATGTACACACACTCTTTCCTACTCTTTCCTCATGTGATAAAGACTCTCGTCCGAAATGTTACTGGTTTGAACTCAGCCAGGGTCACACGGTCAAAATTTGTTCAGATCCTGCCGGTGTGGTAACCCGTCTTTTGAGTCACCTTTGTGTTGGACAAAAAAGACGTTAAACCCACAAAACATATCGTTTAACTCATTCGAGACGTTCCGCCTCCGGATACGTGGCTTATGACGCGTTACGGAGGCGGTACGTCTCGAATGAGTTAACGTTTCTTTTCTACCTGACTGAATCTCTTGTTAATTGTTCGCTGGTTTAAATCAGGCAACACTATCATGTTCTTTTGACAGAACAGTTTTGTCTGAACCTTGACGTGATAACGATGCCTTGATTACAGTTTCAACCGGCCAACTACAACTGATATTAATGAGGTTTCGTTTGGACGAACGACTCCCAAAAACAAAAGAAAGCAAGATCATGGCGGTCAACACTCACCGGGCTCATGAGGATCTGTGCCTCTTGGAGATGTTTGGACTGCTGTCTATAGAGTTTTGTCTATTCTTATCATCACTGGCACAAGTTGGTTTTCCAGCGTGACGTTGCCCTCGCTCGTTGTTAGAAGTCGTTCGACGCAAACGTAACCTCTCTAGGGACACATTCGAGACGCGCCGCGTACGGATACGCGGCTTTATGCCGCGTATCGATATTTAGCACGTTTCGAATGAATTAAAAACAAGGATGAGGAGGCCATATACACATGTAGCATCGATAGGCTTATGTATGATGAGCATTCCAACTCCAGGTGCCTTGTTGTTTTAACTTGTATCCGCGAGAACTATCGGTTCAATTATCAAAACTCACCTTTGGCAGGTGGACCGCGCGTGCGGGCACGTGCTTTTATTTACCCAAGCAGTTCCAAACCTAAACACGGTGGTGGCGAGATAAACAGGACACAGTACTGAGTTCGTTCACTGTAAGGCTTCTAGTCCGCAGATGTTCTTCTACTTTTAAGGAGTACAGACGCTGTCTATACGAACCGGAGGTATAGGTGCTCATGAGGCCCTCCGGTTATGAGAAAATGTGAATCCATTTCTGTAGTAGATGTGACATCTAGTTAGAGATTTGTCGGTATAATCCATCCTTTCCGTACCCACGAGGCATAGATTTTTCACAGTCTCAGACTTTAGCCGGCCAAAAGACTTCCTTTATAGCAGGACCTGTTCTGAGCAACCACCCTTATCACAGATCACCTGTCATTAAAGACCATAATTTAGGTGAAGCCACCTAAGTAGTGGTTTTTAATGACAGGTGATATTTGCCCTTCAAGGCTTGTATTTAAGACCACTCATTCTTGCAAAAACTGAGGCGGTTGCTTAACTCATTCCGCTACCCCAGACACACCACAGCAAGATATGGATCGACCATGATAGTTCAAGGGCGATGCCAAAATAACTTGGCGCTCTCAGTATGGGCGCCAAGATATTCTGGCATCACCCTTGAACTATCATGGTCGATCTGTGTCCTGCACTGCAATGCAGTCTTCAGAGGTCAACGGCAAAATTTGGGGATTTCGGTCTTGGGGTACAATGAGTCAGCAACTTGAAACATGTTCTACTGTAATCTGAAGATGTAAATGGAGCCAGTGTATGCCAGCAAGAGAACAGATTCTCATCAGCCCCTAAAACCTGCAGGTGTTCATGAGCATATATGGCTCTTTCTGATGGCCCGGGTTCATAGGAATCTACTCGTCTACATCGGGGTCGGATAGACCTGGACTGGCTGCCTAAGCTACCGTACGTACAGACACACAGCAATGAGTAAGATCTGTGGCTCTGATCGTGAGTGATGATTGGTTGGTTGGTTAGTTCGGGTTTAACGTCCACAGCACCGAGGTGATCATGGACGGCCCTGACGGGCGGGTTATGGGGGACAGGGAAATCTATTGTCTATGGAGTACGACCTGAACACTGATCAACTCAGGCGCACTCCAACTGTGCCACTTTGATTTACCAGGACCTTTCAACGGACATGCTATTGAACAAATCCGCTTTTTTCCCCTGGATTCGTGAGTGATGAATACTGATGATCCACTTTATAGCAGTTCGACCCCCCCCCCCCCCCCCCCCCGCCATACTCAGGAGACCGTTGTGGTTTCAGCCTATCGACAAACAATCGTAAATCAGTGACGGTGCCCACGGAAGATAGGCTCTGTACTAGTAAGATCGTCTGATGAGGCGCACCCGGTGTTAAAATCATCCAGGTCTCAACCGTCGCGCTAAACCTTACACAGACGAGGAAAGTGCAAGTGTCAGAAGACCGACAAGAAGCATAGATCCTCACGGGCCCCCCTCTACTGAAGCGGGGGCCGATGAGGATCTATGCTTCTTGCACTGATGTCGTGGACTGTGTTTTAGTCAGTGAAGGAAAATGCCGGTAGAAGGTGCAACAAGAAGCACTACAGCTGTGCACAGCCTCCTGTGTAGATTTGCGTCACTGAGTTTGCTCCCCCTACTCCGGCTCTGACTTCTTGAGTACGACTTCGCTGGGAACCGGTACTACGAGCAGGCAATGCAGCTGGGAAGACTAGCGACAGCTTCGGTCGTCAATGTTTAATCAATAGCTGCGCTTGTCTGACCACGTAGCTCGATTCATGTTGACTGAAGTTTATTTGTGAATGTGACTGAAGTCTTTGTGCACTGACGAGTTAAAAACCTACACTCCTGATGTCCATTAATCATGATTTATTCCCCCTTACAAACTTGTTGCTGACGGTGGGCTTAATGGGTACACGCCTCATATTCGGTCCAATTCATGGCTGATTCTTTATCAGGTGTAAAGTATTTGTTTTCGGCCGTGGAGAATTCGTTTGTTTTAGAGAACAGCACCAAGATGATGAGAAACCATATGGGGACCGTAGACTGAAAGACTTGGGGCCATGGACTCAATGAAAGGGCTAATCATCTTAGCGCTGAACGCAGTTTCTGTGTGCTGGTCTGTGATTTGGGACCTTGCGGCTTTAGCAGACCAGCACACCAGATGGGAATCTGCGTCCGCTGAAAGGCCCTGTTCATACAGATGTAACCTGTAATATTCATTGTTAGTGTGAAAGCGGCAAAGTTCGGATATTATTCGAAGCCGCATGTGTCTTGTATCACTGAAGTTAAGACACAGATAAACACAGCGCGCGTGACTCACGGTGCGGTAAAACACTCCACTACGGGTTGACGAAGTGCATAATCCATAAATCTTCGGCTCCGGCTAAAGGTAAATGGTATGGCTTAAGGTGTATTCCAACTATCAACCGAAAGCAATAAGTCGCGTCTAGCTCTTTGCATTGGCCAGCACAAAAGGAACCAACGAACCGGCGAATGAACAAAGAAAAGAATAAACAAACAAACGCATATGTAACGAATAAGGAAATAAATTGATACATTAATTATTCTTGGTGTTGTGAAAATGCGAGACTGAAAAGTAACCTGTCTCAAAAGTCGATGCAGGCAGGCACTAGTGTATAGTGCCTTGATTGGACTCAGCAAATCCTCAGTGTAGGTTGACTCGAGGGGTCCTCACTTGCCACCTTGATCTGGAAAATGTACATATTAACACATTCAGCAGTGATTCGGATTATGTAAAAAATTCCAAAGTAGAATCTGTTTGAGCTCGCACCTTTTTTTTTTTTTTTTTTTTTAATAAGACTAAAGTGGTCCTTAAAGACAGGTGCTCTATCAAGAGAAGTTTTCAAGGGCCAAAAGTGTCACCTGTCATTATAGACCATCATTTAGGCGGCTACAGCCACCTAAGTGACGATCTTTAATGACATGTGATATTTCATAAGGGTGGCGGTCCAAACAGGTTCTGCGGCTGAACGCAAGAACGACGTTCTGTGAATACGTGTGAATACATGTGAATAAAGTAAGATTGCAACGTTGATTGTCCTGAAAAAAAGCATAGATCTACTTTTCAGGCCTCAGTGAACATCTATTTCTCTTGTAACGAATCGCAAACAAAAGGTGAGACTATAGCGTCGGTACATGCAGTACGCATACCAAGGGAAGTCACTCAGCGCTCTACAAACAAAGAGTTAGATCTCCTGACCCCTTCCTTATGGCACCCTACGAGTGCCACAGGGAAGGGGTCAAGGGATCTCACTCTTTGTTGGTCCAGCCCTGAGTGATTTCCCATGGTAGGTGTACTCTCATGGCTCGCGGACGGAATGACCCGGGAAGCTCCTCTGGAGACTCGTAACATGCTTTGAGCATCATGGAAGACCCAAAGAACAACAAAGGGGAGACAGACAACAAAAAAGAAAAGTAAACCAAATGTCATGTTGACATGTCAGCCTCGACCTGAGGTCTGGCGCGTGCAGCACGCGTGCCTCGTTTTGAAACAAAGGTCAGTGACCCATATGGAACGCTGCCCCTGACCATGGACACTCAAAACATCTAGACAAACTGAAGTCGCATGTTGAAAAATTTACGAAAGATTTTCAGAAGTGGTGTGCCTCCGACTCCTTCTGCATGTTAACCCGGGACGAAGGCAAAAGCCACATGCAAGAGGCATAGATCCTCATGAGCCCCCCGCAGTCGCGGGGGCTCATGAGGATCTATGCCTCTTGCAGGGTCTATTGTATCTGTGTACCTCATGCAGACGGAGACTGTTTCAGCGTACCCTTGATGGCTCCACGCCAAGGGACATTATCTGAGAGCGCTAGCAGTGACGGGTTTAAAGATTCATGAAATGAACTTCATTTCTGAAGTCGGATGGCTCTGCCTTACCTCATTCTACCCCAGACACACCACAGCAAGAGTACGGATCGACCATAATAGTTCAAGGGTGATGCCAGAATAGCTTGGCGCCTATGGGCGCCAAGCTATTCTGGCATCACCCTTGAACTATCATGGTCGATCTGTGTCCTGCACTGCAATGCTCTCTTCAGAGAACAATGGCAACATTTGGGGATTTCGGTATTGGGGTAGAATGAGTTACACTACTCAGTAATTTGTATTTAGCTGCGCAGAGAAAAAAAAAACAGCATAAGAGATTGATGTGTTCTGTGAGATGTGTTCTGAGACCAGACCATAATACTGAAGACGAGACTAATCGGACTAGATAAATTTAAAACTGTGCGACTTTTTTTTTAATTTTTTTTTTTTTTTAAAGGTTCGATTGGATTGTTACGACAATGCAGGACCATCAGTTAGAGAATCATTTATTTACTTAAAGTTGTATGTGCGTAATTACAAAAAGCGCATTTTGTACTCCGGCCGTAGATGTATAAAAAATATCCTTTTTTTCGTGTGTGTATGTGTGCGTGTGTGTGTGTGTGTGTGTGTGTGTGTGTGTGTGTGTGCGTGCGTGCGTGCATGCGTGTGTGTGCGTGCGTGCGTGCGTGCGTGCGCCTGCGTGCGTGCGTACGTGTGTTCGTACGTGCGTGTGCGTGCGTGAAGATGTGTGTCCCTTTGGTGCCGCAGAATAGTTCGATAGCCTCTCTGTGTTTTTTCTTGTTTGCTTGTTGAAAAAAAAAACCCCACACAAAAAACCCAAAAAAACAAACAAACAACCTAATAGTTTTCATCGAAATCTTCTTCTCAGTTGTTTTAGGATATTTTTTTTTTTGCCTGTCTACAAAAGGATCGAAGTTGGTCGATTTTATTCCCAGGGTTATTTTCTCGAAGGCCTCTCAACCGTGAAGGAAATCACCAAAGCATGAAATAAAGTAAATATGCCTGCAGTGGGCGAAGAGCTCAGCTGAAAACGACTGCCCGACTGCAAGAGGCATAGATTCTCATGAACCCCTGCTGTCGCAGGTGGTAATGAGAATCTATGCCTCTTGCCGACTGCGAATGTCCTCAGCTATTCCTCACACAGAGGGCGTTTTAGGAGGCTAAGCGTAGACTGTTTGGAGAGTCTTCAGACCTGAGTCTGCTGTCAAATAAAACTAATGAAATTCGATCCAGACTGACTGAAAATTCTCAAAACGGCCAAGCCGACAGTTTAGTATAAGTAGGATGGCGGACGGTATTTTGTTCATTTTTAGAGCATTAACCCGTTAAATGCCAGTTGACGCAGCCTGTGTTTCTGTAATCTTCGTTCATTCAGCACACACAAAAAGCTAGCCGTCCTAGGAACATAGAGCCAAAGTAGTGTCAGCAAGAGGCATAGATCCTCATGAGCCCCCGCACCTGCGGGGGCTCATGAGGATCTATGCCTCTGGCAGTTGCGTGTCGTTTAAAATTAATTTTCTCGGGTTAAAATGGCTCACGTCCTGAACAATGTGACCTCTTTAAGCAATACGCGCACGTTCAGACAGTTGGTTCCACTATGACAGGAACTGTCCTTCAGCTATCAGGGTCGAGCCACGTCCGCTTAAAGTGGACATCTACTGCGTAAAATGACGTATTGTTCAAGTCATGGGACTCAGAATATGTGTGCGGCCCTTGCATATGAATTTCATGTGTTACTGTCTAGTCTCAATAGTCAGTATGCAGGGCGCTTAGAGTTCGCTGTTTGTGAGAAAATCATCAGCGGGGTAAATGCGCCCTATAATAATAATAATAATAATAATAATAATAATAATAATAATAATAATAATAATAATAATAATAATTATTATATTATTATTATTGACGGGCATCTTCTGTGATGTAGTCAAAGATGCTGTAGCTACAGTGTCTGTGATGAAGGGAAGATAAGGAGCAGAAGAATACTTGACTGAAGAGGGAGGTCCCTTTGCAAGAGTCTTAGATACTCAAGCGCCCTCGCAAATGCGGGGGCGCATGAGGATCTAAGCCTCTTGCTGGCACATTTATCACTAGAGTGGCCCTCGCTCCGAGGAAGTCATCGAGCGTTAATACGAAACTCGATCACGATACGGTACCTGCATTTCCAGGTATTTAGAGGTAAGTAGCTTGGACACACATAGTGTATTGGTTTGCATTCCCGCGAGCAGCTGCAAATAGAAATAATCTTCGGCCAGGCGATGCCGTTTGGCGATAAGGACTTTGAGGCATTCGTTGGTTAAAACGACCATAACCTCCTTTTTCTGGGAGAAACACAGATGAGAGAGATGCATCACCCAGAGGCATGGATTCAGCATGATACCGGACGAAATTATTGGAATAATCCACAATCAAGTACCGAAGGAAACATTTTTCTTCTACTTACTGTCCTACGCAGAAGTTGATTCCGCTAACTGTTAAAAAAAGAAAAGACATCTGGGCTCAGTTGCATGTGCGATGAGCTTAGTGCTGTAGAGGCCACTAAGCAAGGTGCTCTGCTATAGCGGAACACCTTGCATAGTGGCCTGCACAGGACTGAAACTCACTGATGTAATTGACCCCTGGCTTGCGAGATTATTTTTCCACTGTGTACGGGTTCATGAGAACCTGTGCCTTTTGCAGATACACGGTGTTGGGTCAAAGGGCTGAAGGAAAACAGGCTGCTGAAACAGCTGCTACAACCGCTAATCACTTTGGGTAGCCGACGTCAACTGTCGTCTTTGAGGCACAGATCCAAATCACCATCCGCAGCCCCGCGGCCGCATCCTACAAACGCTCTTAACTTTTATAGGGAGCTCCTTGGAATCGACGTGTTTCGCTAGCGCACTGTTTTTCATGTGCACCCCAGGCAGACGGGTTCATCGAATGTTCCGTGAGTCTACAGTGGCGGACGCCTGGTCGGCGGAGGGTAATGCCGGAGTCCAAACAAAATCCAGTCAGTCGAGAAGCTTGACATCAGCCTACCCCTCTCAGTATCAGCAAGATCTATAGGTACAGGTACAGGTACAGGTACTAAAACCGCTGTGGGTCAGCCTGCATGACGTCGGCAGCAGTGGGCCCGCGCACTGTCAATTCAGAGATTTTTTTTTCGGATCATCTATATGCACCTTTGCAGATGGTAAGGCCAAGGCTGAATGGTTGGCCAGGCTGACGCGTCTCCCTTGCTGCCGACGTCAACCAGAGAACCTTTTGCATACTCTAGTAGTCATACCTGCGCTGACCCCTTGAGCCCGCTGGGTTTTTGGCCGGTCACAGTCTTAGTGAGATCATGGTGATTACACCCACTTCCTTCAAAGTAATGCCTGGCCTGTATTAGTTTAATCTCCAGATCAACGCTAGAGGAAAGAGAGATAATATGTGGTACCAATTAACTGGTACCGTTTAGCGCCTTGACTGGGGTCAACGAGTTAATGGTAATTCACAGACTCAAGGACATATCAGAATGAAACGGCGCAGACTTTTCTAAGATACGTCTGCTCCGTTTTCAGGCCCGTCTGTTCTTACTTATATTTGTCCTCTTCGCTGTCAGTGAAATTTCGTGAACTCCAACGTGCAGGCTCTTCAGTCTCAGTACAAGTAATTTGTCGTCTGCTGTCCCATCCATCTTTTGCCAAAGGTATGGACAAAATCTCTTAACTCGCTATAATGCTAGAACACAACTCATTAAGCTCGGACTGGCTGCAACAGAACACGGATCGACCAGCATAGTTCAAGGACGGTGTCGAAGCTCTGTAATATCTACCATAGTCGGTTTGTCTCCTTAACTGTAATGTAGGCGGTCAAGATATTGTGACACCACCACTGAACTATCGTGGTCCATCTATCTTCTGAACTGGTACTTAGTCATCTAAGGACAACACCCAAACTGATTCGGCAGTCAGTTGTATATTTTAGCATGGCTCATTGGTTTAACCGAGGGGCTGCGGAGGGTATCAGTACACGGGCTTCATGGACGTCGGAAACTTGATATTGAAAATCCGATCACAAATAAAGCGCACGAATACAAATGATACCAACAAGAGGTACAGATCCTCATGAGCCTTCGCTTTTGCGGGGGCTAATGAGGATCTATGCTTCATGCAGTTGCTGATGTTTTCTGCAAGTGTGCTCTGTCAGTCTTTGCTACTGACGCAGATTACGCGGGACGTGAAAACTGAGGTCAGTTTGTCTACAGAGGTCAGTCCCTCGCGCACATCTACAAAAGAATTCAGTCATACCCGGTAACACTGACTTCAATAGCTGCTCCTCAGACGGAAACGAATATTCATTTAACCCCTTGGCTGCTACTAACGATATGGCCGCTAGGCTGAAAAGACGCGTAGTAACGGGTCTTTTCCGCCGAACAGTATCGTCAGTAACCGGCGACAGTCGATGCCGGCCGGTAACTCATCGGCCGGCAATCCGTTCACTACTTAGCTCTAGCCCTAAATAAATCCGCTCCCAAGTACCTCAGAAATCTTTACCTCACTGGTAAATAACGACACAGTTTTGCGCTTGTCCTTAAACGAAGAAAAGTGTCTAGGTTTCAAATTCTTCTGCGAACAAACCGAATGTCTTCCCAAGACAAATGGGGTCAGACGCCACGCGCCAATTTCACAACGAGGCTTGCCGCCATTAGCACCAGGGGCCGTAACTCGCCTCCACTCTGTCGGCTATGATTCTTCACTGTCAGGGATGGCAGGCGAGAAGTGATTGCCTCGTGGACTGTTTTTCTTTGATTTCTGAAGGAGCAGGGGACTGAATGAATTCTAGAGCACGTGCCCAGGCCGCTTCCTTTCCATTGGCAAGGGGCACTGATTCTCATGCGTTTTCGCGGCAGTAGGGCTCAGTCATGATAGTTTAGGCGTCTCGCTGTAATGACCGACTTTAACTCTTTGCATCTCAGCCCATCGGAAGGGCCAAAACATAAATTTCGTCGAAGTTAGCTCATCGAGCACTGAAAATCAAAATTTTCCAACTTGGAAGATGTGCTCTAGTGAATAGCATTACCACACACTAGTTCAGGAGACCGATCGACCATGATAGTTCAAGGGTGGTGCCGGAATAGCTTGGAATAGCCTACGGGCGCCAAACTATTTCGGCACCACCCTTGAACTATCATGGTCGATCCGCATCCTATTGTTGCGTACCGAGGGTGAATGAGTTGAGGCTTGTGACTGATGCGGCAATGCATGCCGCTGAAAAGCAAAGAAGGTCGAAGTTCGTTTGCGACTTTTTTTTCGTCTGAAGTTTGTCCACTAGCGCCAGTTTCATCTGGAGGGAACCTCACGCCGGCGTTCCTTCAAATCTAAAACATACTTATATCCGACACAGAGAGAAAATCACCATCCATCACTTCACAACTCAAGCCATATCTTTATATCCAGTCAGCCTTCCTGTTCCATCCATCCATCCCTCACCACCATCATCAGAGGCATATCTTCACCAGCCCCAGCAGGCTGCAGGACCTGACGGGAATCTGTCGCAATGGCTGATCCAGGGGGATGGGGGGGGGGGGGGCCAGGGGGCCCTGCCCCCACCCCCTCCTCCCCGTCAGCGCTGACAAATTGTTTTTTGATGGTTATTTGTGGAAGTTGTGTTTTACTATTCGATGGTTCTTCTTTTCTTGTGCGGTGTATTTTACAATTATCTCACGGGATCGGTGGTTGGCACTCCTTTCCTGCACCTGTCACAGTACTTCATGCAGACATAGAGTGCCATATGCTCCGCACTCATAGGGGCTCGTGTAAATCGGTGCCTCTTGCTGTGCGATACAATCCTCATTGCATCCTCAGACTGGCATCTGGCAATAAGCTGACTGCTGGTCAACCCCCAGCGGTCTAAAAGTGTCCGATCATTGCTGAACTGGGGCCGAAATCAGTCCCTCAGCCAGGCATAGAGTTTCATGTGCCCTTTCAGTCACAGGGGCATTACCTCTTTCTGTGCCATACGAATGGGTTTACATCCTCATACGTGGCAGTCATCTAGGTTAAAGTCTACGCCTGTAGTGTACACGCCAACTGTGATCAGAAAGTGAGAAATCAACTGCGCTGTGAGTGTCTCCTCCAGAGTGAGCAGCCGACTGGCCCGGGTGTCATAGGTAATTGCTAATCCCCTAATCCTATCACCCCACCCGGGTCTGCCCTGGGGGACTTGGGGTGGGGGGGGGGGGGTTCCCCTCTAATCTGGGGCATGTGTTTCTCTCTACCACTTGTGTTTTCATTTTTAAAACTCTCTTTACTGTCTGCGCTGCCTGTAGCTTTTGATATTGGATGTGTGTTGCTAAATGGTCTTAGGTTTATTTAGCGTATTAGACCGGCTGGCGACATACATTTAATATTCTGTTTAGGTTTTTTTTTTTTCATAAGCAGTGCAGGCACGCCCTGAGCAAGTCTTGTTGCTGTCGGGACTTTAAGCAATGTCAGTACAACCAACCAACCTAATCCTATCACACAACACTCTGAGCACAGCCTCACACAGATTGCATAGCTTTGTCTTCCGTGAACATGCACAAGTGCCCATCAGCGTAGCAATATGGTCATTGATGCGTGTCACCAGAGGGGAGGTGTGAAATGTTTTGATTTTGATCAACCTTGATCTAACCCTTAAGTAATCGTCAGTCAGTGTAAGAGGTATACATCATGAGTGATAATGATTTTCTGTGATCTGACCCTGTGTTCCTCATATGGAGGAGGTTTGTGGGTGTATAGAGCAGTAGCACAATTTTCACAAATGGCTGTGTTGTACCTCAGACGGAGGAGTATTTGGTAGTGTGGTGTTGTTGTCAAACACAAGGTGATTGCTCCTGCAGAAACTCCAGGTAGAACATTCTTTTCAATAAGAAAATGAACACCATATAAGAATAAGAAGTGCCCGATTAATCTTGTTTTCAAGTGTTAGGGAGGTGGGGAGGAGGTCAAGTGCATGTAGATATAATCAGCCCTTCCTTTTAAACTTTTTAAAAAGTGCCAAAAGAGGTGCTGTGTCCCTAGATGAAAAAGAAACGTTTTAACAAATACAAATCGTAACCTCTGCAAAGTCTAAATATGTGTCAGAAAACCCCAACCAAAAAAAAAAATAAAATAAAAAAAAAATAAAATAATAAAAATAAAAAAGAAACAAGCATAGAGAGAACGGTTACAACACTATAGTACATTTTTAAAGAAAATCCCAAAAAGAAAAGCATCAAGAAAGAATAATTCCAACACAACTTATTTGTAATTGTTCTTTTTAATCGCGTTTCTTTCTTTGTTATGAATTTGTGCTCGCCTGATAGTCACTGTTTTGGTCTGGATTTCTCACAGTATGACACAGTTTGGAAAACGAGGGGGGGGGGAAGGAGGGAGGGATGTCGGCCGCCCCCCCCCCCCCCCCGGCGAGACACCCCTGGATCCGCCCCTGTGTCGATCTTGCTGCTGGTGATTAGCGCCATTTGAATCTTTTTAGGGAATCCATCCAGGGCTGTATATATTCTGTTTCACAGCCTGTTTTGATCAACGAGGGTTTGAGAGGGGGGAAAAAAAGGGGGAAAAAGATGTCTTGAAAACTGGTGTTCTCGCAATATAAACCTTGAAGGGCAAAAAGTGTCACGTGTCATTAAAGACCATCATTTTGGGTGGCTACAGCCTCCTCAATGGTGGTCTTTAGTGACAGGTATTGCCTCATGTCGGTTTTCGCTCAAAACAGGATCTGCTGCGTTGTCATTCTTGCTAAGACAGGTTCTACGCTTAAAATGTGTGCCTATTTGTGGTTTCGGACCTTAACAGCTTAAGTTTTTCATGAGACTGTTCTGCTTGTTCATAAGCACCATAAAATAGTTGCAGGAAATTGTTAATGGTAAACCTGATCGTTTGAATAAGCGTGGCAGATTAAACTTTCAATAAGCGTGACAGATAAAACTTAAATCGCGTTTATGCCAGTATCATGAATAGAAAACTGATGTTGTGACATTCTGATGTGACATTAAACGTAAACCGATGAATAATAAAATCGATACCAGCCGGCTAGACAAGAAGTCTCGAGTGTATCAATATCTAAAGGCAAGACCCAGCTGAATTTGACAGAAAACACACACGCCGTTCATTGTGACATTTACCGTATCAGTCTCATGTCGCATTGTAGGCCGCAACTATTTTGTGTCGAGGGGTTAGCGGTGTCTGACTGCCTTAACTCATTCTACCCCAGACACATCATAGGAAGATAAGGATCGACCATGATAGTTCAAGGGTGATGCCAGAATAGCTTGGCGCCTATGGGCGCCAAGCTATTCTGGCATCACCCTTGAACTATCATGGTCGATCTGTGTCCTGCACTGCAATGCAGTCTTCAGAGGACAACGGCAAGATCCTAAGGAATTCGGTGTTTGGGCTAGAATGAGTTAAGAAAGTCGACTAATTTCACGTTGTTAACCCTATGCGTGTCGGTAGCGACAAAAAACTGCTAGCAACACGCAGAGGGTTAAGCCCTTCGCTGACGATGATCACGACGCAACCCTGTGAAACTGCCGCCGACTTGCGGCGGACAAAACTGCTTCTGAGGAACGTAGATATGAATAAACTCAGCAAGAGGCACAGATCCTCATGAGCCCCCGCGTCATGAGGATCTATGCCTCTTGCGTTTCTGGTTGTGTGTGCCGAGTCCCGGCAGTGAACGGTTTAAATCAAAACAATAAATCACGTGTTTACTTGTCTGGTTTTCGACCGGCGTACGTACGGCTATGAGCAATGCAGAACTAGATAAGGCCAGACTATGCAAGGACAGAGTCACATGTCCTCATAAGTCCTAGGGGCCAGTTGCATGAGTGAGCTCAGTCCTGCGATAGCCACTAAGCAAGATGATCCGTTATATAGCGGAACACCTTGCTTAGTGGCTGGCGCAGGACTAGGCTTACTCATTCACTTGGATATAGCGAAGTTCCTTGCTTAGTTTTTGGCGCAGGACTAAGCTCACTCACGCAACAGCGGAATACCTTGCTTAGTGGCTGGCGCAGGGCTAACCTCATTTATGCAGCTGGGTATAGCGGTGCACCATGCTAAGTGGCTGGCGCAGGACTAGGCTCACTCATGCAACTGGCTCCAGCAGCGTAAAATGTTGGGTCCCAACCTCGGCCAGAGTGACATATAATGCTCAAAAATAGTAAGGTACATTAACTTTTCAGCTCGAATTACTACAAGTTCTCAGAATGGGTATAATAAGGGTTAAATCAGTGATTAGCCATCCCATTGGCCTACAATTTTACAACATTGGTTTGACATATAGTGCTCACATAAAGTAAGGGACGTAATACTGAATTTCAGCTTGAATTACTAAAATGTCGGAAAACGCCTTACATCTGCAAACTGCAGTCACCTTTTGGGTCTGATTAATGTTTAAATTTTTTGGCGATATTTTAATAATTTCAGCTAAAAGTAATACATCCTTTACATTATGTGAGCACTATAAGTCACACCAATGTTGTGAAATTGTAGGCCAGTGGGAGGGCTAATCACAGATATACCCGTGATTATACCGATTCTGAGGACTTTTAGTAATTCAAGCTGAAAAGTTAATGTACCTTACTATTTGTGAGCATTATATGTCACTCTGGCCGAGGTTGGGTCAACGCCGAGGTTGTGACCCAACATAAAAAGCCTCTTGTAGGTCAGAATCAAAGAGACTGGCTTTCCGTCCGCGTGGATAGCTGAACAATACGCAATCACATGATTTCTCACAGCCAAGTCGTCTGACCTTGAGAGGGAAAGCAGGGGAGATAAGTGGCAGGTACTTTCTTATATATCCATTTGGCCGCCCCAAGACCTCCGCGAATGTAAGGCAATTATCTCCCTTGTTCTTCCACCGTATCATTGCCTCCCTTGAAGCCAAAACCTGGCGTGGTTTTTTAAGGGAACGAAATGAAAATACCAGAAAATACCAGAGAGGGAATGCGCATGCATCGCCATCACGGATTTGTAGCCTTTACAATTTAGACGGAAAATGCGGGCAACACTTTGGGTACACAGATGTAGATAGGGCCAGCAAAGAGGCAGAGATCCTCATGAAGATTTCCACCTCTTGCAGTTTGGCGTGTTTTTGTGCTGAAGGAGTGTTGTCATTTTTTTCTCGACCTTCTCCGTTGTAAATTGCACGTCCGATCTCAAATAAAGCACAAGGATGCAAATGCGGGCACCATCAAGAGGCATAGATCCTCATAAGCCCTCGCATATGCGAGGGCTTATGAGGATCTAGGCCTCTTGCAGATGGCTCTTGTTTTCTGCAAGCCGTGTGCTCTGTCTTTTTCTCGTGACAATGATTGATAAGGAAGACGGTTGAGGGCAGGAGAAAATCCCAGTCTACTACCTTATCGCTTGTAGTCTTCAAGCATGGTTGGCAAGCGAAGTCTGGCGTTCATTCATGTAGAAAATGGCTTTATAAGTAGGTCTGCCGTGTGACTGTGCACGTCTGACTGGAAATAGTTGACGGGAAATAGTACTATGATTTACATGACCCCCCCCCCCCCCCAAACCCCCCACCCCCAGCCCCCCCATCCCCCGCCCCCTTCTGTCTTGACCCCATCCTTTCCCGACCTCCACCCCGTTAACAAACCGCCCTCTCCCCAACCCCACCCCACCACCAACACCCTAACTTCGCTCTCGATCAGCCACAGTCAGTGAAATTCTAGTTGATGAAAGATCTCAAAGAAAGTCATGGTGACACCTCCAAACGCTCCAGCACCAACACATCTAACGTCTCGATCAGCCACAGTCAGTGAAATTCTAGTTGATGAAAGATCTCAAAGAAAGTCATGGTGACACCTGCAAGATGTCAGAAAACAATCAAGGAAGGAAGGGTCAAACGCGAGTTTTTTTTCAACATTTCATACCACAAATCATCAATCATTGCCCCAACCGCAAATGTGAAATTTAATGCAAGTCACCAATGATTTCGTTAGGCGTGTCAGAAGTCAAGGTTTCCAATATACGGCTGTAATATCTACGATTAACTAACAGTCCAACTGAGTACTCATCAACTCATCGAAAAAAGCACCGCATCAATAGCTGCGACACTTCCGCAGCTATTGATGCGGAGCACCCTGATCGAGTCAACGGCCGAACAAAAAGCACGTACTGAAAATGCTCCCAGTGTAAACAGTCAACCTCGCGCTGGGACCATACGGCGTTGAGGCGCGTCCCCTGGGTGGTGGATAGGGGGTCCCTCGTGAGAGGGGTGCACCGAATGAAATAAGGTGCCGTGAACCAACATGGTCTAAGGGAAGGTGACCCCGACAGAAAACCCCTGGTCCTCCTAGTAAGGGGGTTGGGCGTGGGGGTAGCTTCCCCACCCTGCAAAAAAGGAAATAGCTACAAAAACGCAGACGAAAAGACTAACAGTAATTCCTTTCCTGGAGGAGGAAGGTTCTTCTACTAGAAGACTTATGACGTCCTGTGGTGAAAGCCGGAAGTCTTCGGAAGCCACAGGACCGAGCCGCCTCTCTCTATCCAGGGATACAACCATGGGCACATGGAACGTCAAGACCATGTACCAGAGCGGCAAGGCCGCCCAGATAGCAGCGGAAATGCAAAAGTACAACCTTTCCCTGCTAGGCATCAGTGAAGCCAGATGGACGCAGTCTGGCCAGAAAAGGCTGTTAAGTGGGGAGATGATTCTGTATTCAGGTCATGAAGAGGAGAATGCCCCCCATACAGAAGGTGTAGCACTCATGCTGTCACCAGTGGCACAGAGAGCGCTGATGGGCTGGGAACCTCTTGGGCCAAGAATTATAACAGCAGCCTTTAGAACCAAGAAAAAGCTCAAGCTGAACGTCATCCAGTGTTATGCGCCCACCAATGACAGTGACGAGGAAGAGAAAAAAGAGTTCTACGACCGACTCCAGAGTGCCGTGGACAAATGTGCGGAGCGAGACATCACCATCGTGATGGGCGATTTTAATGCCAAAATAGGGGAGGACAACACCGGATATGAAGAGGTGATGGGGAGACAGGGACTAGGCTCGGAGATGAGTGAGAACGGGGAGAGGTTTGTAGACTTTTGTGCTCTAAACCGACTTGTCATTGGAGGCAGCATCTTCCCACACAGAAGAATACACAAAGCAACTTGGGTCTCACCTGACCATACAACAGAGAACCAAATAGACCATATCTGCATTAGCAAGAAATTTAGAAGATCCCTTCAAGATGTTCGAGTGAGGAGGGGAGCAGATGTCGCCTCAGACCACCATCTGCTTACCTTAAGAATGAAGCTCAAGCTAAAGAAAAGCCGCACAGAGACAACAAGAAGACAGCGCTATAATGTAGGCCTCCTGAGAGAAACTGGAGTTAGAGAAGAGTTCAAACTGGTGCTGTCCAACCGGTTTCAAGCGCTACAGGAGCTAGTAAATGAAGAGGAGGCGGTCACCACAGAGCAGCAGTGGAAGGCAGTTAGAGAGGCGCTGAACTCAACCTGCAAAGACACTGTAGGGTTCAGGAAACACCACCACAAGGACTGGCTGTCGGCACAGACCTTGAAGAAGATAGAAGCGAGGAAGCAGAAGAAAGCAGCGGTCAACAACAGTCGCACGAGAGCAGCCAAAGTAAGGGCACAGGGGGAATACTCGGAAGCCAACCGCGAGGTGAAGAGGAGTATCAGGGCAGACAAGAGGGCCTACACAGACAGCCTGGCAGCAGAGGCAGAAAAGGCAACAGGCAGCGGCAACAAGAAACAGCTCTACGACATTACCAGAAGATTGTCGGGTAAGTATGGCCATACAGAAAGACCAGTAAAAGACAAAGAAGGCAAGCCTATTGCAGACAGAGCAGACCAACTCGACAGATGGGCCGAGTATTTTGAAGAGTTACTGAACAGACCTAGCCCACCCGACCCCCCCCGACATCCAGCCGGCAGAGACCGACCTACCCATCAGCTGTGACAGACCCAGCCGGGAAGAGATCAGAAAAGCAGTGGCATTTTTGAAGAATGGCAAGGCGGCAGGGCCAGATGGCATCCCAGCGGAGTCTCTGAAAGCAGACCTAGAGACAACAGTTGAGATGCTGTACCCACTGTTTGGAAAGATCTGGGAAGAGGAGGTGATGCCAGCTGACTGGAAGGAGGGGTACCTAATCAAGCTTCCCAAGAAAGGCGACCTCAGCAAGTGTTCCAACTACAGAGGAATCACCTTGCTGTCAGTACCAGGAAAGGTCTTCAACAGGATCATCCTAGAGAGAATGAAGAGCTCCGTTGACCCCCAGCTGAGAGACCAGCAAGCAGGATTCAGGAAGAACCGATCATGTACAGACCAGATCGCCACTCTCCGCATCATCGTGGAACAGTCTCTGGAGTGGAGCTCCCCGCTGTACGTCAACTTTGTGGATTATGAGAAAGCATTTGACAGTGTGGACCGAGAGACTCTGTGGAAACTCCTACGACACTACGGTGTACCCACAAAGCTCGTCCGCCTGATCAAGAGCAGCTATGATGGCATGACATGTCGCGTGATCCACGAAGGGCAGTTCACCAGAGAGCTCCAGGTCAGAACTGGTGTCAGGCAGGGGTGTCTGCTGTCTCCGTTCCTCTTCCTACTGGCCATAGACTGGGTCATGAAGATGACCACAGAGCACAGACGAAGTGGAATACAGTGGACACTGTGGACACAGCTTGACGACCTCGATTTTGCAGACGACTTGGCATTACTGTCCCACACTCATCAACAAATGCAGGACAAGACCACGAGGCTTGCTGACATCTCGTCCCAAGTGGGCCTCACCATTCACAAACAGAAAACAAAGACAATGAGGCTGAACACAACCAGGGAAGAACCAGTCTTGCTTGCTGGCACCCCGTTGGAGGAGGTGGAGTCCTTCACCTATCTCGGGAGCATCATAGACAAAAAAGGCGGCACTGATGCAGATGTCAGAGCACGAATCGGTAAAGCCAGAGCAGCCTTTCTCCAGTTGAAAAAAGTGTGGAGTTCCAGAGAGCTGTCACAACACACCAAAGTCCGGATTTTCAACTCCAATGTAAAAGCAGTTCTCCTATATGGAGCAGAGACATGGAGATTGACAAAAACCACAGTCAACAGAGTACAGACCTTCATGAACAGTTGCCTTAGAAGAATTTTGAAAATCCACTGGCCAGAGAAGATCAGCAACGTCAGACTCTGGGAGAGAACAGAGCAGATAACAGCAGAGAATGAAATTGGGCGAAGAAGATGGGGATGGATCGGTCACAGTCTGAGAAAGCCAGCTTCCAGTATCACTAGGCAGGCATTGTCATGGAACCCCCAGGGAAAGAGGAAAAGAGGTAGGCCGAGAAACTCCTGGCGTCGAGACCTCCAAGCAGACATCAAGAGACTGGGAACCACCTGGAGTAGAATCGAAGGAGAAGCACAGGACAGGAGTTGCTGGAGGTCTCTCGTCGACGGCCTATACCCGGGTAGGGGTGACAGGCGTAAGTAAGTAAGTAAGTAAACAGTCAACACTACAAAGTGCCAAAGTGCGCGCATCCCCTTCAAGACTAAAATGTGCTTACGTTTGTAATACAGGTTTACTTTGGTCATTGTTGGTAGAACTTCTTTATAGTTCGCTTCCACTCCTTGAAACTTTAGGATCTCAAAAAGCAAAGTGTGCAAAGAAAAAAACTATATACGATGTATCTGAAAAAAGAGCAGGGCAACTCGGCTAGCAATCGCATTACATTTTTTTAGACGTCCTAACAACGCCAAGCATCAGTTTTCATCTGTAAGAAGCAGAGATTCTCATGAAACACTGCGGCTGTATGGGCTCATGGGAATCTATGCTTCTTATGGAAGGGCCGCGCGGTGGTCCTCTCTGCATCTCAGATTGAGGAGGTTAGGAGGGCTTTGATCCTGTGATTATTCCTCGCATGAATTCTTAGTTGTGAGTTGTTTTTGTGTTTTGCTTTCAGCCTGCACATGATGCATCAGTGTCTAATGTTTTTCTTCTCACATCGATTTTTCGGCCTACTCTTTTGACCCAACTTAACCCTTACGCTTCCAGAACAAAACTGCTCAGGTTTTGAACACGTCCTTTGTTCATCACTCCACAGTCGCGAGAAATGGATCGTGCATAAGACTCACGGGTAGCGGCTGATTAGCTTGGCGCCCAGGCGCCAAGCTAATCAGCCACTACCCGTGAGCTTTCACTGTCGATCATGTCTTGCAGTTGCCACTGAAAGTGGGAGAGATAAACAGATTAGCCTCTGAGCATTTGTGTAGTAAAAAATAAAAAGTGTGAAGGCAATTTGCTGCACGCGCAGCTTTGTTTGTTCAAATGTCGAAAAGTAAACATATGTATTACCAGTCAGAGAAACACTGTTCAGAGGAACGAACTTGAAAGTCCGAGTGAAAGTTTCTGGCACGCCTTCTAGCGATTTGGCGTGCGATTTACAATGCAATGCACGAGAGCACGCGTATGTAATTGGGAATAGCTCATTTCCAGCAGACAGTGCATGTTAAATGGGGTGTTGTGTTTATTTTGTGTTAGTGCTGATAATGGATTCGTGTGTTTCGAAAATTAGATGACATTCAGGGTTAAATGTACATTTTTTTTAAGAACTGATTTTTTTTTTTAGGAACAAAATCTTGTCTCGTGCTTTAACCTATTTAATGCCACGGATCGTACACTGTACGTCTGAAATCTGTGTGAATTCAACGCGAAAGAGCTCCAGTCGTCCCATGAACAATTGATGCACAGCGGTTACAGCAAGAGGCATAGATCCTCATGGGCCCCCGCAACACACTACTGCAAGAGGTATAGATTCTCATGAGCCCTCGCAATTGTGGGGGCTCATGAGGATCTATACCTCTTGCAGTAGTGTGAAGTCCATTTTCTTCTCGTTCAGAAGACACACCGTGTTCCGTGACGCACTAAAACTGTCAGCCGCTTATAACAAAAATCAGATATAACAAACCGCCGTCTGACACAACAGCACTTTTTCTCAGAGGTCTCAAAAGGCACGCTTTCTATGTACATTATTTTCGCTTATTACAAACTTCGGATTTAACAACAACAAAAAAATGACTTTCCTGGCGCTGTGTTATATTAGAAGTTTAGTTACTGTAAGCCTATTTCATTGTGAGAAGACTGGCAACAGTAACCGATCGGCACACACACACACACACACACACACACACACACACACACACACACACACACACACACACACACACACACACACACACACATCTTTTTTTCCCTCAGATACGTCAATGACTAAAAGTATAATTCTATTACTATATAGTTAACAGGCTTATGCTAAAAGACACCCAATTGCAAAGAGGCATAAATCCTCATGAGCCCCCGCATCCGCGGGGGTTCACGAGTATCTATACCTCTTTGTTGGCCTCATTCACATCGCTGCTCCTTCTTCGGCCAAGGTTAGAGACTTACTCCTCGGTGTTGCGTATCATCGGTGGCATACGCTATACCCAGTCAGCAAAAAGGCTCTAGCGTCGACATCGGCTGCTGTTGGCCCGCACACTATCGTGCGGGGTTAAACAGCGGCCGACGTCGGCCCGAAGGCACTTTGCTAACTGGGATAGAGGAGGTGTACATTCGATGCTTTTGTCTTCTGATTAGTACTAGAGAAGTGAAAGGGTAGATAGTATTTAGTATGGATGCCAATCCAGACACCATTCTGTCAGCAGCAAACTTGGAGAGCTTCCCAGTCGAGAGAATAAGCTTCTCTAGTGTCTATGTAGGTCTCTGACAGACGGGCGTAAATGGTGCTGATAACTACACAGCAAGAGGCATAGATTCGCATGAGTCTTGCTGGTGCAAGGGCTTATGTGAATCTATGTCTTTGACATGGTACTTTTTGGTCCTCGCTGAAACTCACAATGAAGTCTGCAGATTGTCTACTTTGGTCTTCAGTCAGATAGATGTAAATGAAGCGGATAATTGAAGAACAAGAGGCGTAAATTCTCACGAACCTTTGTGAATGCAATGATTCGTGCGAATCTGTGCTTCTTGCAAATGATAACTTTAAGGTCTTCACCGATGTAAATGAAACCACGCTGATAAAAACTGAAACAAATGTGACACAGAAAAATATTTGCGTCTGATATCTCCAAACGCAGCACGGACACCGCCACGGCCTGCCGGGGCTCATGAGGATCTATGTCTTATGTAGATGAACAAGACTGAATGCTTGCCTGTAGAGAATCCGTACGAATATCGCCAATCTGTCAGTTCTTTTACATGGGCACCGATAATGATGCGGGCGCTCTCACAAGGCCGTAGAGTGATATCTGATGTGAGATCATCTGAGAGCAGCCGTGAAGCCCTTTGTAATAAACTGCTCAGTCTTGAAACACTACAAAAAGAGATGGATCGGTCGTGAAAATTTAACCCCCAGCCTGGCGCAGATTGTGTTTTTGAATTCCACACTGAAGAGCCTCAGCCGTGCCAGGAACATGGAGTCAAAGTGGTGTAGGCAAGAGGCAAAGATCCTCATGAGCCCCCGCAACTGCGGGGGCTCATGCGGATCTTTGCCTCTTGAATTTGTGTGTGTGTGTGTGTGTGTGTGTGTGTGTGTGTGTGTGTGTGTGTGTGTGTGTGTGTTTTGCACTCTGTGTTTCGACAGGTGAGGGGTTAGGGGTAGTTCATGAAGAACTTGCTGCAAGTGGTCGGAAACCTATGCTGGCACTACCCGTTATAGCTCCAGAACTTACCAGGAGCCAAGACACCGGCTGTGCGGCTTGCTGCTTTCATTCTTGTCAGTGCTAATAACGCAAAACTATAGTTACATGACTTTATGCAAGAGGCATAGATCCTTATGAGCTCCTGCAGGTTGCAGAGGTTCACGAGGATCTATGTATCTTCTCTTGAAAGAATCACGCCATGGATTTAGAGATAGTGTAGATGTTAGCCCTTATCCTGGTAGTTGACGCAGATTGTCAATGTTTCGCAAGTCATTGTAAATTTAACGTCAAAGATCCCAAGCCGTCAAAAGGAACGGGTATGCAAAGTGGTTTCAGCAATAGGCATAGATCCTCATGAGCCCCCGCAACTGCGGGGGCTCATGAGGATCTATACCTCTTGCAGCGTTGGCACGTTTTCTCGCGGCAGCAAAAGAGGTTAATCATAAGTTTGCTTACTTAACTCATTCTACCCCAGACACACCACAGCAAGATATGGATCGACCTTGATAGTTCAAGGGCGATGCCAGAATAGCTTGGCGCCTATAGGCGCCAAGCTATTCTGGCGTCACCCTTGAACTATCATGGTCGATCTGTGTCTTCAACTGCAATGCACTCTTCAGAGGACAACGGCAACATCTGGGGATTTCTGTGTTGGGGTAGTCTGAGGCGAAACCTCTAAATGCTCATTGCACTCTGGCATGCATAGATATCTGAGTGGTTGCGGAAACCAGTCAGAACACCACGGTACTCTTCTACGTAATTATATTTAATAACAGAAGACGGCACTGCCAACATAGCAGAGATTCTTCGAGTAGTGTTGCTGTAAGGTTGTGCAGAAGGTTGGTAACATTGACTTAGCCGCTAACTTACTTGACCCCTAAACTGCCAGGGCAAGGCGAATGCTACCCAGCTGCAAGAGACATAAACCCTCATGAGCCCCCGCAGTCGCGGGGGCTCATGAGGATTTATGTCTCTTGTTTAGTCCTATGTTCCTTATGCCTAGTTCTGGTGTCATTTAATCTGTTTTTCACGCGAATGTCTGTCAGCGTGCAAATGGTTGCAAACATGAAATTCGTGATCGTTGGCAGCGAAGCGGTTAATTGCTCATAATTTAATAATTTAACAACGTCAATCAACGCATACAAGTGGGACAAGAAATGGATCGACCACAAAATCTGGACCACGCGACCCTGAAATCTCAAAGCAGGTGCCTGTAGGTTATATCCGACAGGGCACTAACCTTGATGTGCCACGGGTCGGGTAAGGGCTATCCCATAAACCGCTTGTGGATGTGAGTGAATCCTCTGAAATCACCGCAGGCTGCATGCCCGATTCATGACCACTCTTCATGAGGAATGCAGATAATCATAAAGTGAAGTCAGCAGGAGGCATAGAACCTCATGAGCCCCTGCGACCGCGGGGGTCATGAGGTTCTATGCCTCTTGCAGCTGTGTGCTGATGTCAGTACCCAGCAATGAAGAGGTTAAATGAGTATAACACGCAGTCTGTTTTGACAGAACGAAACATCGGCAGACCGTTCAGACGGTGGGAAGCCAAACCTATTCATCAAAGCAGCTTATAGATAGAGTACAGATAAGGAACACCAACGTGTCGATACCCAAATTGACAGTATTATTCAAGGCGAAGTTGCCTCAAGACCTCAGTGATAACGTCCAGACAGTTATATTGATAAGAAGGCTGGACAGTGTTGATTGAAGCTTATCAGTAATAGAAGCTTTACAGCGTCTGGCTGATTACAACTGTTATATAGATCCGTAACTTCAGGCTTTAACGTCCATCTGCAAGGGGCATAGACCCCCCTCCCCCCCCCCCCCCCCGCATGAATGCAGGGGCTCATGAAGATGTACGCCCTTGCTGGTTCTCATTTATGTCTGTTTCCCTCAGTGGAGCCCGAGCATCGCTGCGACGAAACCTTTACTTGCACACTCGCGCGTGCATGTTTCGTCGCGTGATGATAGCGCGTGTGCAATATTGATCAATCCTTAGGCTTGTGATGTAACGCTGTTCCAGTCAATCAACTATCCGCAAGAGGCTTAGATTCGCATGGGCCCCTGCAGGTGCAGGGGCTCATGAGTATCTATGCCGCTTGCTTGATTAGGAGTAAGTTCCATAGCGGCTGGCACCAGTCATGATTTTCTTCTCGTCCGCTGCAGGCTCAGGCGGCGCCGGGAGGTAGTATCTATACCGCTTGCTGGTGCTGTGCATGCAATGACATTTTCTACATTTTAAAGGACGTCGAGCGCACTATGACCTCTACATGACCCCAGCTCTCTCGTTTTTTTGTTGTTGAGGGGACAGAACTCATCATTGCGATTGTCCGAACTATCTAGTTGCCGCATGGGTTCTTGTTCATATCGGAGGGAAAGGGAGGGTCAAGAAAGGTTAATTTTAAGTTTAGTTTTCCATCTGCAACAAACGTTGAATCACACCAAGCCTACGCCGGCTTTGTCGCTGTCTACGTTTGTCTTCGCACCACAAGCAATTTCGTTTAGGTGGGCCATATTTGCCCCCTTTCCTATATATTCAACTCGCTTTGATGGGCACAGGTACATAGCCATCGCTGTCAAACTCATTGCACGCAGAAGTGAGTAGGGTGTATTTAACCCATTTAACTCCATGGCTGCGTTTCCAAATTTTGGAGGTGTCTTCTAACGACTATGAGTTGCAGGAGATGGATCGACCAATGATAATTCAAAGGAAGTGGCGCCAAGCTCATTTGGCACTACCCTTGAATTATCATGGTCGATCCATCTCCCTTTGTTGGGTACTGGTGTTAAATGGGTTAATTGTTTGAGAACACTTACGGTTTTCAATATAGAAGTAATCTGCGATTTATAATTAAATGTGTATATTCTTTCTTTATTTGCAAAGCTGATACATAAAGAAAATAAAGAAAGAAAGGACATTTACAAAGGCCTCACAGCCTATTTTGTCCTCACACTACTACTACTACTACTACTAGTTGTTACACTACACGTTTTAGGACTGAAACAAAGAGTATAGAGAGCCTATACTCGTTGACTGAAATAACCAGACAACACCTACTGCTTTACTCATGGGCCAATTAGCACTTTCACTAAAATCTGTTATTTTGCACAACTTGAAGCAGCGTGAGGAGACTTGCACAAAAAAAATACAGGCTGCTTAGCACTCCCACACACATAGGTGATGACCTGTGATTTTGACTTTACGACTGCAAGTCGTAAGATTCGAAATGTCAGGCCAGCATCTTGATAAATGTCAGACCGCAACCGTAAGCGTCATAGGGTGCAAAACCCACATAAATACGTACGTGTCCACGACGCAGGTATGGAACAGTAAATTGGAAGCCCGCACGAACATAAGATATCGCATGTTTGTACGGGCTTTTAATCCTCTGTTTTCGTCGAAGCATGTGCAGTTTTGACCTACGAATGACTTCCGGAAATCGTCTATTTTCGTTTCGTTGCTTAGTGCATCCGTGACCAACTGAAGACAGTTCTTGTGACCACCGATGTGAAACAGAGTGAGATTTTGGGCCGTCCGGCTCCACAAAGGTTATTGGTTCAAAATCAGAGACTGAGCACACACATTCTGCCAAGTGCTGGCAAACGACAGTAAGTTCATTTTTGTAAAAACAAAACAAAACCATAAACGAAAACAAAAACCAACCCATCAAAAAAAAAAAAAAAAAAACAACAAACAAACAAACAAACAAACAAACAAACAAACAAACAAACAAACAAACAAACAACAACAACAACAACAACAAACCCGGGATTTTCGTTGTAGTACAATACACAGCTTGCTTTTCACAAAACAGTCTTACTCTCTTGTGTCTTCTTAGAGCAGAATTCGTTGCCGCCCAAAGGCCCCCATACCGTAGACCAGCACATAAATATTAGCACATATAATATTGCAAAAAAAAAAAAAAAAAAAAAAAACTCACACCGCCTGGCCAGCCATAGTTTCAGTAAATGAATTACGTTCATGCGAACGAGGATTTCTGAGGTTCAAACGAATGTTCTTTAGCCCCTTCACAGGCAATATCTACATGCAAGAGGCACAGATCCTCATGAGCCCCCGCAGTTGCGGGGGCTCATGAGGATCTGTACCTCTTGCTGAGACCACTTTGGATTTGGGCGGCAGCGCTTTTTTTTTGGCGTTGAATTAGCAAATATTTCAGAAACACAAATAAGTGTCACCAGTATTGAAGAGGTGAAAGAAGTGTGTGCGGTATGCGCGTCCGGTGTGACGGGGGAAATATCGCTTGCGCTAATGATGAAGAATTCGCCGTTCAGACGTTTCAGGTTCTGTACCGTCGGTGTCAGGGTGGCAAGCAGATTCCGGAGGGAAAGCGAGAATTTATTATCAGGTAGATCAGGAAACCAGTCAGAAAACAAATATATTCCAGTCATGCTTGCACCAATTTTCCCGCCAGACGAACCGTCTATGCCTCGCCCACGACAGTCATTATTAATTTATCCCCCAGAAACTGCTAACGCTAGACTGCCCTGAAAGAGGCTGGTATTGTTAGACTGCCCTGAAAGACCCTAGTATTGTTAGTCTGTCATTAAGGAAAAAACGTATGAAAGGGTTAACGTCTTTTGTGCACCAGGATGGTGATTTCGAAGACGGGGCAGCGAAAAGAGGTCTATACAAATTTTGACTCCAGCTGGGGTTCGAACCTACGACCTACGGACGAGAGGCGAACGCTCTAACACCGAGCCACACAGCTCCCCTGAGCTCCGGAGGCTATTGTGACGTAGAGTACTTCACTGGCAAATTCACCAAAACCGTTTACGTTTCTGAACTGCGTTGTGAGCAATGCATACAAGTCGCGGCAAAAGGGTCGACCATTGAGTTCTTTGGCATTGTCTGACTGTTTCGCTCAGTCTTCTCTGGGATTAAACCTCAATATCTAAAACTGAAATCATTGAAGGCTTCAAGGCTACACATGTGGTAACGCCCCTGAACAAGTATAGCTGTCGATCCATCTCCCACAGTTCATGGCACATCCATTTCAAACAGCTCATGTTCCGTCCCACACTGGTTGTCTACCGGTGTGGGTCCGTCCGCATGGTCCACTGACATACGTCTTATTTTCTTCTTTCCGCTCAATTCATGTACTTTTGTTGTGTGTGGGTCTGTCCGCATGGTCCACTGACATACGTCTTATGTTCTTCTTTCCACTATTCATGTACTTTTGTTGTCTGTAGGTCCGTCCGCATGGTCCACTGACATACATCTTATTTTCTTCTTTCCTCTATTCATGTACTTTTGTTGTGTTTATTTGTTAACCCCTTCCCTGTCACTGTACGTAAATTTTGTTTCCGAAATCTGTGTTCTTTCAACAACCCAAAGCCACAGCCCTCTAAGCAGTAAGAATGCAAACTGGTCTTAGCAAGAGACACAGGTCCTCATGAGCCCCCGCGAAAGCGGGGGCTCATGAGGATCTATGTCTCTTGCAGTCGGGTTGCGTTTTTAATCTTTCTCGGCAATGAAGGGGTTAATTAAGTATGGGAAAGTATGACAAGTGGCGGAAATGACAATTACTTCATCCTTTTGGAGAAAAAAAAATCATTGATTATTAAAATTGATTGTTCCACTTCCCGCGTCCGGCTTCGACCCGGGCTTTGGACGAGGATGTCTTACGGTGACAAACAAGACCGCTGTTCCAACGAATGCTTGCACCCAGAAAGCACCGCCAAGTCTATCGGTACCGCAGGTGTTGGGGAGCATAACTCATCAGTTAAAAAATAAAATAAAATAAATTTAAAAAAAAAACATAAAAAAGGGTCTGCCGCCACCGATCTGTAATTCTGGACTTGCAGAAAGAGCTGGAAGGTCCCTAAACACAGATCAGCACAGATTAGCTCACTCAAGGCGTCTCGCATCAATAGCAGCGAAAGTGTCGTATAGCGTTGCCGGCCGCAATGCCATACGACGCTTTCGCAGCTTTTGATGCGAGTAGCCTTGAATGATAAAGTTTAAATTGTGCTTGTCAAAGGCCGTAAGGTCCAAAATCACAGACTAGGGGAGCGGAATTGAAGGAGGGCTGGGGGGGGGGGGGAGGGTGGTGGTGTTGGTGGTGGTGGTGGTGGGGGTGGGGGGATTGGAGAGCACACTCATACATTTTGAATATCTGGCTGAATTCAAAGCATTCTCAAATGAATCGTGAGCGCCTGGGCTGCATGCAGATGGCGAATGTTGGCAGACGGACTGTTGCCGTCAAGACAAGCCAGGAACTGGTTATCTCTACAATATAATTTATTGTTTAGCTGAACTCGCCCGCACTGGAGATAGTATGATGCATGCGTCATTTGTCAACGCAAGAAAAAGCTACAGCCAAAGACGAACTACATACGCGATTTTAACAATGCCTCGCGCATCTGTGTTAAGTCTTGATCTTGAATCATAGTATAAAAGATAAAGTACTTTGTCCAGTTAATCCATTAAGCCCTGATCAACATGCTACGTACGACATAATGTGGATCGACCATGATAGTTCAAGGGTGGTGTCAGAATAGCTTGGCGCCTGTAGGCGCCAAGCTATCCTGACACCACCCTTGAACTATTATGGTCGATCTGTCTCCAGAATGGTGACATAGACCTCAAAGTATATAAAAAGAAGATAATTCCATCCTCAGTATGTAACGAGTTAACACTCCCTTTCCCATAGTGGCCTTAGTCGCCTGCTCGGCGTTAAACCCAAATAACTAACGAACCTTTCGCAGAACACAACCAGAAAAGCGCACATGCACGAGGCATAGATCCCCATGAGCCAAAACAGTTGCAGTGGCTCACGATAATTCAAGATTCAAGATCCAAGAAATTTATAGTCCATTAAAGGATATTTGTCTTTGCCTGCCGAGCGTAGGTCAATGTTAAAAACATAATATCGCAATTACACCAAACAAACAACATGGCTAAATCTCTGACTAGACTAAACTATATAAAATAGTACGTTTTGACACTAGCATCACGCGCACAGACTCACAAACTTGGTTTATGGCAGTACAGCCGTCTGAAGGCAAAAACACAAGTCCATCAGTATGACTATGTTGGAGCTACCCTGTTTTTCCCCCAACGGGAACTGTAGGTCAGTAGGTGTGAGTCTGCTCAGCTGGAAAGTCACGTCAGCTGGAAAGTCACGTGCCACCCTGAGGGTTACAGTTTAGACTTGTTTAACAACTGTATTGCCTGCGAAATGAAAGAAAGTTTGAATTTGTTCCTGTTCGGGCAGCTTCTTGCCGGTGTCATCTGGCAAACTGACAAAGTTATTTGGTAGCGACGGATTCAGACGCATCGTTCTAGGTGCTGTTAGTGACGGGTTTAATCTCTTGGCTGCTACTGATGATACCGTTCGGTGTGGTAACGCGTCTTTTTCGCAGAGCGGTATCGTCAGCAGCAGTCAAGGGGTTAATGTAAATGTATACATCTGCACTTCGAACAGTTTGGGGATAACGCTTGAGCTCGCACCAGAAACTAGAAGAAAAATAAATCCCGTCACATTTTTCTCCCCCAGCTAAACTCATCAGCAGCAGGGATACTCGCAAATGACAGTAACAGACACCACAAATATTTTCCCCAAACATTTGTGCTTACAGACAGGTTCAGTCAGTGGAATTGTTTCTACAAAAAGAGTTAGTTCTTAGCCTGTCGACATTTTCTGATGCAAACTGATTACCTCCCTTGATCAGCTCAAGGTAGGTAACCAGTGTGAGTCAGGTGGTGCACGACGTAGATTCCCCAGCCCCTCCCCTTCCCACCCACCACCACCTCCCTGTGAGGGCGAAAGTCAGCGAGACTATTTCCTGAAAAAAATATATTTTGAATTAGAACACAATTTATTGGATTTTCAGATTAACATCTGTTTTAAAAATAGACATACAGACACAAATGGATTACATAAACTTCAGTTTTTCACAGAGACAAGAAGTAATAAATCACAGGACAGCAATTGCGTAGGCACCTACCAGGGTTGTGAGCAGGCCAACGCCGGCCGACGTCGGCCCGATGACCTTGTGCGCATTGGGTAAGAACTATCGTTAACTAACTTTGCTGGAGGGCTATAAGGTGACTGTCAAGCGTGTCCAAAGCCGTAAAAAAACAATCAAAAAACAAAACAACAAAACAAACCATGAAATCCAGAAAGAAACACGCTTAGAAAGGACAATTACAACAAAATAATGTTGTAATTGTCTTTTTAAAGCGTGTTTTTTCTTCGTTGGGATTTCCTTTGCCAGTCAAGCTGTAATCTGATATGTCATAATAATAATAATAATAAAGAGCATTTATATCGCGCTGAATCCCCAGGAGCAGGGATAACGGCAGCCGACGTCAGCCATGGATCTTTAGCGCACTGGGTTGAATTACGCGGTGAAGTTTGATGCTATACCTCCTTACAAGTAAGCTCTTACAAGTAAGCGCGTTACAAAAAAAATGTATGTATGCATAATCCTGGACCTTGCGGCTGTAGAGCCACACGCCCAAACTCACAGATCCACACGCAAGAATTGCAATAAAAGTGGAGCATAACTGAACCAGAACATTAAACAATTTTAGTTGCGTTTGTCTCAAAAAATAGTATATGTAGGTTCACTACTTGTCTCAATCCACGACCTGTACAATATGTAATTTTCTAATCCTCACCCAGTACACAAAGGCTATCGGGCTGAAGTCGGCCGAAGTGAGCCCGTACAGTCGTGCGCGGGCCCACTGGGACCGACTTTGGCCCTATGGCCTGGGCAGGATCTGAAGAAAAATAATAATAAAAAACAACAACAATCAATAAGGAACAAAGGCTGACCCTGAAATAACGTGGATTGACACGAGGCATCACAAAGGTTGTCCTGTCATATATATAAAGATGTGACGTGACATGTGAGGTGGCTTGTAGGAGTCATGGGTGGACCATGCTTATTAACAGAGGTTAAAAAAAAAGCTCTTACAAGAAAGATTCACCGAGACGTATTGTCGATTGCCCTGCCAAGAGAGTGTCAGGTTGACTGCTCGCGGTGCAATGGAGGTATAGCATCAAACTTCACCGCGTAATTCAACCCAGTGCGCTAAAGATCCATGGCTGACGTCGGCTGCCGTTGGCCCGCTCACATCAGTGCGCGGACCAACGACAGCTGACATCAGCTCAAGGACTTTCTCCCTACAGAGAAGTTATCTCAAGACGTGAACCCCGAAACAATCGATGATGCTGTATTTGATTCAGTCGCATCTATATGCTCCTGATATGCAGCGATTCAAAAGAGACCAGCAAGAAAGAGGCATAGATCCTCATGAGCCCCTGCGACTGCGGGGGCTCATGAGGGTCTATGCCTCTTGCAGTTAGTTGGTTTCAGCTCTGCGCCGGCACTCAGAGTTAATTTGCAAACAGCATCGTTGAGTGTTCATATTAGTGTCGAAGATTTGAGGGCGCGATGTATGCCCTATGTAGATCGATTCACTTTTGAGAACCTATTCCTGGATTGAATATCTTCTGTGCAGCAGGAGGAACTAACTACATTAGTGCACCCGTCTTTCTTTCTTTCGACATCAGTCGATGTGGCTGCCACCCATCCGCCAAGCCTGCAGACGATCAGGCGTGACGCAGTTGCAAATCAAAAGCCGGCAAAAAAGCGATCAGTTCCGTAAGGCAAATACACATCACCAGGATCACCAGGTATGATACCTCCGTTTCAGGAAGCACATGGGCCTAATCTCAACCGGTAAACTGCATAAATTCTCATGAGCTCATGCAGCCACAGGGGCTCATGAACATCTATGCCTCTTGCAGATGTGAATCTTTGACGAAAGAACTATCAGTTCCGAAAGGCAAGTACAGTTACAGTATAAAACCTCGCTCTGCCTCTGGACAAAGATGTAAATGGCGCAGGTTATTGCCAGCAAGAGGCATGGATTCTCATGAAAATCTATGCCTCTTGAGATCGGATAATCTAGCGGCAGGACAATCAGTTCCGTAGGGCGAGTGTGGTGAATGTTTGCCGGCATGATGCGCGGCAGGTAAGCTGGTGCATGTTTACGGCAGACGACGGATGAGCGACAAAATGTCAGAAACGATACAGCCTATTCTAGGTTTCAGGTGTTTCGATTTGTCAGCGTGCGTTTATGGATGAACATTCCCTAGTGGAAATCTCCATCAATTTTCAATAAATTATTCTGCATAGTATTTGACAAGCAAAATTGCGCATCAACTCCGTTTCATAATGTCCCAAGTCACTGACGTGCACGCATGCACTGATAGAAACATATAATTTCGCGCCTCGTGGTGTTTGGTGCGGGTGGAGGTTGAAATCACACTGGTTGGCTTCACACTGGTTGTCGCTACCGTTGAAAGCGGTAGCGAATCGGTGGAGACAACCAGCGTGGGTTGAAGGCACATACAATTTCGTTAACTATCTACAGTAAGTGTAATTTTTTAATACACCACATATGTCAGCCGTGTCTCTGTAGTATACATACCAAGGGGAATTACTCAGCGCTGGACAGACATACAGTTACACTTTGCTGAGGGAGACAGCGAACAGTTTCTAGAAGGACGTTAGTGGTCGGCTACAAAGAATACTTTCGTAAAGAGCATCAAGATTAAATCTGAGGACGCTTGTAGATGGATTTCGTATGGCTTTGATAGCAAGAGGATCGTGAAGTTTGTAACTGAAATTATCCGCCTTGAATAGAGTTGCCTTCGTAAATGAGAAGTACGTCAGAAGAATGCACGAATTGGACAAAATCCTTTAATTCAAAGGGAGGTTAAACACGCAATATATATTACACGTTTGTACGCCCTTTTAATCGAATGGTTGTGTCCATTTCGTGCATTTTGTTGACTTACCTCTCATTTAGGGAAATTATCTATTGACCGAAATGAAATTGAATTCGTCGGGATTCGATCCGCTCGTCTGTGTCTAGACTCAACTTGAGGAACGCCAGTACCCAGTGAACTGACTCAAAAATATAAGCCGCACCCCTGGATGGAACCTATCGCAGACTGCGAACGTGGAAGTCGATTACCATCTCCTAATGCATTAACGGGCAACATGAATATCTATTTCACGTCGCATTTAACCCTCTTGCTTCTACTGACTACACGTCTTTCCCGCCGAGTTGTATCGTCAGTTGCAGTCGAGGGGACCAAAATGAGACCGCACTTGTGCACAAAGAACACTGGACTAACAAGAGACAGAAATCCTCATGAGCCCCCGCGAGGATTTATGTCTCTTGCAGATGGATAGAATTCATCTGCCTCCCCCCCCCCCCCCCCTCTGGCAGTCAAGGGGTTTAAGTTTAACCACTTGACTGCTGCTGAAGATACCGCCCGCTGCACAGAAAAGACTTGCACTCTATAACATGTTTGTTGAAAGGTCCTGGCATATCAAAGTGGCGCAGCTGCAGTGCGCCAAAATTGACCAGTGTTCAGATCGTACTCCATGGGCAATAGGTCATGTTACATACTTAAATGAGGCAGGTGAGGCAATAAGAGGACCGGTGTATAATTTTCTCTTTTTTTTCTTTTTTTGGCCTTCTTTGGCATTTTGTACAGAGGCAGCATGCTGGAATTTGCTTCAAATCTCGGAGACATGTTTGGTGCTTTGATTCATACCAGCCTTGGCTTAACCAGCGGACTTTTTTTGGCCTAGTTTGCTCGGAATTGCCAAGCGGATGGTGATTTGAGGTGTGTACCAATTTTGGCTGCGCTTGGATGTCGGGTTGGTACAGAATCATGTTGATATCCAGGAAATGAGACTGGTGATGTCCTTTTTTTTTTTTTAATTTTGTGCATGGCAAATGTGCAGCAAGTGGGCGGTAGTGTTGTTTAGGGGATTGAAAAATTAGGGGATGATTGGGACAGACTAAGGCCAGGGCATCTTAACAGATGGGACTGCAGGGGATGCCGCCCACTGTGTGCTTTGGCCAATAGCTCTCCCTGTCCGACATAACCCAGCGCCGTCCATTATCACTACGGTACCGCGGACGATAAACCGTCCCCAAACCAAGCAAATGACGATGGCGTTGGGCGGAAAAGACTCGTCGTTATGCGCCTTTTCCGCCGAGCGGTATCGTCAGTAGCAGTCAAGGGGTTAAGCTGATGTACGACGTCATGTAAACTGACCAAGGCGATGGACTGAACTGACTGACCGGGGTAACTTAGTTTTGAGTTGAGCAGGGCCCCAGCACCAAGGACTGGCAATAATCACTCAAGGGAAGTGCCTGATTAGCTTGGCGCCTGTTAGGCGCCAAGCTAATCAGGCACTACCCTTGATCTGTCACGGTCCATCCATCTCCTACTTAACGTCCTTGCCAGTAGAACTGGAAAGAGTTATACGTAGACGTCGGCTGTTTGTTGGTCGACATCACAACTGGTGCGCATCTCTCTTGGCTTGACTTCGCGAACGAAGATTCTATAGGGCTTGCCCACGTCGTCTGCAGGCATTTTCGTGGCTGCGGAGGCCAATCCGGGACAGGCAGGTTCGACCGCAGTGGCTGCAGGGGAAGGTCTGGTCAGGGTTCTGAGTTACGACAACTCTGTTTTTTTTTTCCTTCTGAGCTGCTTGTCCTTAAGGTTAGCTCTGCGAGAGTCCTCAAAGGAGACGGCTGCCTTGTGAATGGTGGAGCGCCAGGTGTCACGGTCCGCAGCAAGCGAAGACCACTGGCGGTGGTCGATTTGGCAGGCACTAAGTGACTTCTTGAGACCGTCTTTGTATCTCTTCTTTGGTGCCCCTCTGTCTCGGTGTCCAGTGGCGAGCTCGCCGAACAGAGTGATCTTGGGTAGGCGATGATCCTCCATCCTGGAGACGTGCCCCGCCCAGCGAAGCTGTGTCCGCAGCAGCAAAGCCTCGATGCTCACAGTTTCCGCCTGTTCAAGGACCTCGACGTTGGTGACATAGTCACTCCAGTGAATGCTGAGGATGGTACGCAGGCAGCGCTGGTGAAAGCGTTCGAGGAGTCGTAGTTGGCTGCGGTAGAGGGCCCAGGACTCGGAACCGTACAGCAGGGTGGTGAGGACGACAGCTCTGTACACGCTGATCTTGGTGCCTTTTATCAGCTGTTGATTGTGCCACACCCGCTTGAATAGTTGCCCGAAAGCACTGTTCGCTTTTGCCAGCCTGTTGTCCAGCTCCTTGTCCAGCTTGGCGTCTGACGTGATGATGCAGCCAAGGTAGGTAAACTGGTGTACAGACTTCAGTTCGGACTCGCCGATGGTGATGTGGGGAGGGCGATGCTCTTCCTTGGTTGCCGGCTGATGAAGGACCTCTGTCTTTTTCAGACTGACCTCAAGTCCAAAGAGCTGGGCAGCATCTGCGAAGCAGGACGTAATGCGCTGCAAGGCTCTCTCTGTGTGTGCAACGAGGGCAGCGTCATCAGCGAAGAGCAGCTCACGAATCAGTTGGTCTAGAGTTTTCGTGTGGGCCTGCAGCCGTCTGAGGTTGAACAGGCTGCCATCGAGACGATACCTGATGTACACTGCGTCGTCATCGTCGAGGTCCACTGTGGCCTGCTTCAACATCATGCTGAAGAAGATGGTGAAGAGGGTCGGTGCCAGCACGCAGCCTTGCTTCACGCCGTTGCGAATGGGGAATGGTTCTGAGAGGTCACTGTTTAGTCTGACCTGGCCTTGCTGGTCCTCGTGGAGCTGGACGATCATGTTGAGGAACTTTGGGGGACAACCTAGTCGCTCCAGGATCTGCCACATACCTTGCCTGCTCACAGTGTCAAACGCTTTTGTTAGGTCGACAAACGTTACGTACAGCCCTTTGTTCTGCTCGCGGCACTTCTCCTGAAGCTGTCTCAGCACAAAGACCATGTCGGTGGTACTCCTGTTGGCTCTGACGCCACACTGGCCCTCTGGGAGGTGGTCTTCAGCGATGGCAGGTACCAGCCGATTCAGGAGCAACCTTGCGAGAATTTTTCCGGCAATGGACAGCAGGGTAATTCCACGATAATTAGAGCAGGCAGACTTCTCTCCTTTGTTCTTGTACAGGGTGATGATGACTGCATCACGGAGATCCTTTGGTAGTGTTCCTTTTTCCCAGCAGCAGAGAAAGAGGTCGTGGAGCTTGTTGTGCAGTGCTGGGCCTCCATGTTTCCAGATCTCTGGCGGGATTCCGTCAATGCCTGCTGCTTTGCCACTCTTGAGCTGGTGGATGGCTGTGAGGGTCTCTTCGGCGGTGGGCGGTTCGTCCAATTCAACCTTTAGTGGAAGGTGTGGGATTTGGAGGATGACTGTTTCTTGAACAGTGCGTTCAGCGCCGAAGAGGTCCTGAAAGTATTCCGACCAGCGGTTCAAGATGGAGGTATTATCTGTGAGGAGTGCCTGTCCATCAGCGCTTCGCAGGGGACTTTGTACCAGGTGCCTAGGGCCATACACTGCTTTCAGTGCTTTGTAGAAGCCCCTGTAGTCACCGTTGTCAGCGCAGAGCTGGGTCCTCTGTGCGAGTCTGGTCCACTGGTGCGCATAGACCGGCAATAATCACTCAAGGGTAGTGCCTGATTAGCTTGGCGCCTGTTAGGCGCCAAGCTAATCAGGCACTACCCTTGATCTGTCACGGTCCATCCATCTCCTACTTACCGCCCTTGCCAGTAGAACTGGAAAGAGTTATACGTAGACGTCGGCTGTTTGTTGGTCGACATCACAACTGGTGCGCATTAGCCTGCGCGAGGCTTTGTCCGGAAAACAGGGTGCAAATACCAAGAGGGTACGGCCGGGTATAATGTGCTCTGTGCCCGATGCGCCTTCCCATACTCAAGAGGCACATGATAGATCCTCATGAGCCCGTACAGGTCGCGAGGGCTCATGAGGATCTGAACTCACATCTGATTCCTTCTGAATGTTATGAGGTCCTATGTATACTGAATAATACAGTCCAACTGTGTCTGTGTCCTTCCCTAGGCAAGAGGCATAGATCCTCATGGGCCCCCGCGAATGCGGGGGTCATGAGGATGTATGCCTCTTGGTGGATTCATGTTATTTCTATACTCGCTAAACAGAAGTACAAAGGGATGTAATGTACTGCTTTTTGAAAAAAAAATGTGTTCAACCTGAAGGCGGCATCGATCCTCATGAGCCCTCACAGTTGAGGCGGTTCATGAAGATCTATGCTCCTTGCAGAATCCATTTTTGTTCCAGCATTCAGAAGACAGAGAGTTTGAAAGCATGGCGGAAATACCTTGGGGAATATAGAGAAACAATCTGGTGAGATTCACGATTCATCGTGTTTTGCTGACAGTCTGTCAACGAAACGCTGTACGAGTAGAACTGAAGAACCCACACTACTGCCCTTTGTAAATTGTATAAACTCATGTAACCAAATAATCAAGCAATATAGTGTCCACCAGCTTGGCGTTAATCAGGCACTGCCCTCCATGTACCGATCAATGTCAGTGATAGTCAGCTGCCCCTGAAAGTCAAGACTAAAATCCCGCGGAAAAGCTCAGCCACAGGCATTGTCCCTGCCACAGCCTCCGCAAGCGGAATTAAAAGGTTTTTCATCGCGCTATTGTGCAGTGTGATAGCACAGTGGCAGAGGTAGCGATCATGTTTGGATCGCGTTACAAAGACAAAGTTTACATCACTTTAGACGCAATGGTCAGTCTCTCTGCCAACCTTCTTCCATCTGCAACAGGCGTTGATTCTCATGAGCCTGATGGCGACTAGCTAATCTGGCACTACCATTGAATTATCATGGTCGATCCATCTCCTGCTTTTGGGCGTCGGGGCTAAATGGGTAACGGTTAATAAAGACACGATGCGGCGAATGAAGAGATCGCGAAACTAAAACGAAAAGAAAGTTTCAGAATGAACCATGAGTTTAACGCTAGCTGTTGTGAATATTTCTTTCGTCGCTTTTTGTCCCCTGTTTCTTTATCCTCTTTTTTCCTAACACCCCCCCCCCCACTCCCCCCTTTCCCAAATGCATCAGCCCCTGGATCTGTACGGCAGAGAAGGTGTGTTTCGTGGCTTTTGTCCTCTTCAAAAATGAACATGCATAACAACTCCGTAACATTCAGATTCATGTAAATATGATTAGTTTCGGTCAAACGTTCAAAAACTCCCTTGACAATACATTGCCCCCGTGACCAAATAGCCAAGATGAAATAACGATTATGTTAAAAACCAAACAGGTGTATAACAACACATTTCATGTTGTACAAATAAAGTAAATGGTTCGACAAAGGTTTATTATTTACAAATGGATTGCAATATAGCCCCTATACAATTTAGATCTCTCGGTTTTCAGCTGAGTGATCTACTATGTAACAAAAACCACAACAACAAGAATCAAACAAAACCCAACCAACCAACCAACCTTCCAACCAGCCAACCAACCAACCAACCAACCAACCAACCAATCAGCCAGCCAGCCAGCCAGCCATCCAGTCAAGCAACCAAACAAACAAACAAAACAAACAAACAAACAAACAAACAAGAGCGACAAGAATAAGAAAATACGCAGTCAAAACGAAACGGGCAGATGGAATTACTTTCAAGTCAAAGTCACGCCGACATTAACGCTCTAGTTAATAGTGTAGACGTCATGCACAATATGCGGGTATACCGAGATTTGCTTGGAATAATTGCGATGACTGCTGAGATCTCGGATTAGACTCAGAGCAAACACACAGAGCTGCAAACCAATATCCATTGTTGTGAACGCTAGCTACATTATTACTTCTCTGTCGTCGTATAAAGACGGTTCCACTTCAGCCGCTTTCATCTACAAGAGGCATAGATTCTAATGAGCCCCTGCAGTCGCAGGGGCTCGTGAGAATCTATGCCTCTTGTTGAGAACCATTCGATGGCACTCAGGTACTCACTTCTGTCCTCAAACAACTGAGGTCAAGAGAGTTTTCAGTCTGTGGTTGTAGGAACGAAGAGCCAATGTTTCGCTCTGAGGGGTTCTAATATCCGGGGCCTCGGATTATTTGAGTGCTCTTCCGGTTCGACAGTCACGCAGAAAATGAGTTCTCGTTGTGTCATTGGCTGAAACCTGTCACCACTGATTTCATACGCTGACAAAAGAGATGCAGGTTCACAGGAAATTTGTCGTGTGCGTTTTCCATTAGTGAATAAAGCAAAAATGTCAAATGGTTGCCCCCATCAATAACTCGAACACACACACACACACACACACACACACACACACACACACACACACACACACACACACACACACACACACACACACACACTCACAAAGGAAAAATGCTTAAAGCGACCTGCTCCTACGCAGTAAAAAAAAAAAACCTCTTACGTTTGCATGTTAATATGGACTGTGAAAAAGAAGAGCAGACGAGTCTTGAGGCAAGAGAACAATGAAAACCTGTTGCATTGGCTAATCGTGGAAACCAAAGAACGCCATGGAGAAGACCCCCTCCCCTTACACCCTCAGCTGCATGCTGAGTTTATTAATTCATTCAGGTTCAGACGTGAGGCGAAGAAGTAATCAATCACTACCTTGAACTATCACGGTCCGGTCGGCTCATCAGCTGCAGTAGTCAACCCGGTAAACTTTAAAAGTTGAAAAGTACTGTTCCGAGTACCTTTCAAACTTTGTCCTAGATGTGTGAATGATATGTGAATTTGGACATTACATCTCCTTTGACCCATTCAGCCCTGACGCCCTACAGCAGGAAATGGGTCGACCATGATAATTCAAGGGTAGTGCCATATTAGCTTAGGGAGGGGGAGGGGCGGAGGGGGGAGGGGGACAAAACTCATCATTGAGAATATTCAAATTATTAAGTTGCCGCGGCTGTTTTTCTTGTTTAGTTGTATGTGGTGGAAAAGGGAGGGTGTTTTCCTGGTAAAATTGACACTCAGTATATTCGCCGCTCTTTAACGATTTGTGTGCTGGTATGTGATTTTGGACCAAAACCACAGACCCAGCACACGCGGCATACCTGTTTCTTCTCCTTTTTCACCCGACTGTCTCGTCTCTCTGCACCTTTTCTCCGCACGTCAGTGTGTGGCAGAAATTGGCCGCCACTCTAGACAGAAGAGGCACTTGTGGAACCAACGTGGCCCACTCGGGCTACCGTACTTTTCCATCAGTATTGTGACTCAAACACTCGTCATTCTGCTAACTACGTCAAATATAGGACACTGCAGTAAATGAGTACAGACACTGGTCCAGACACACAGTCCAGTTGATCTGATATGTATGAGACAAAATAGATATAGAAAATCCCGATCCTTGCCAACAAGAGGCGTAGATTTTCATAGGCCCCTGTAGCGGGATGCAGAGGCACATGTGAATCTGTGTGTCTTGTAGACGGCCGATGAAACAATCGAGATGTAAATGAATAAGATCCCAGGCAGCAAGAGACATAACACAACACAACAACGCAACAGAACGAACAGAGCAGAACAGAATGCAACGCAAGAAACGCAAAGGCAAAGCAAAGCAGCGGAGCAGAGCAGAGCAAAGCAGAACAGAACATTGCAGAACAGAAAGAACAGAACACGGACAATGTATTGACACATTCATTCTCTCATGTCCTGCAACAATAAAGGATGAGTCACATGTTGTGGAACTGCATCATAGACATTAAAATTGCCCAGCATTTGGCTCTGGAGGCAAAAAACAGAATCTCACCCACATGCACACTGGTATTAGAATACCGCCTCCCTGGTGCACTAGATACGCTTCTCATTTTTCAAGATGCCAGAGGTGCAGCGGGGATAGGAAAGAGGAGAATTAACAGTTGTAAGGTGACACTCATCTTATAATATAAGTCTGTCACGCGCATTTGCACGTGCCAGCCACTGCAGCTGCCACCTATCGGCAAATTCTTTTGTCATACTTAGTCATTAATGACATAAACTAATGCATAGAAGAAGGTTCGACCAAGATCAGAGCACATCTGTGGGCTGTGTTTGAAGGACACCGAGTTAGCACATTTAAGACATAAACGGATGCAGTACGCCTCGAATGTGTTAACCCATTGAGACCTATGGTAGACCTTAGAGTTGGCAAGCTGTCTTTTAACCCCTTTCCTGTCAATGTACGTATATGTATTTCTGAAATCTTTGTTTATTCAAAAACCAAAAGCCACAACCGTCCAAGGAACATGGATACAAACTGGTCTCAGCAAGAGATATAGATCCTCATGAGCCGACTTACGGTTGTTTATGTCTTCAATGAGACATTTGCTCGGAGGCTCTCTTAGCCACCCACTTAAGAAAGTATTTCGTCAAGTTTGAAGCTTGTGTGTACAGAAATATCGGAGACTCTCTTCGGTTTACATACGCACACACATACATACATACATACGCACATACATACATAATCACATAATAATAATAATAATAATAATAATAATAATAATAATAATAATGTATATTTTTAAGGCGCCTATACTTTCGATAGAAAAGCTCTAGGCGCCGTACAAATGACATACTAACATACATACACCTTGCATCCTACAACACATATATTCCCTAACATACACACTCACGCAACAAGATATACAAGGAAAATAAGCTTAGCCGAGTGAACACACCAAGAATAAATGCTCATACACACCAAAGATATTCGTGTACCATAAAACTAATAACACTAGGCAGCTGTCACTGACAACGAAAAATTATAACGGTGAATGCACGTTTAAAGGAATAAATGCGACTTCAAAAACTGCCGGAAATTATTGGCTGATTCAACATGTGGCAGTTTATTCCAAAGAAATGGTCCATGGTATGAGAAAGACCTCTCGCCAAAAGACTTAGCTCTCACAGTCGGAAAGCGTAATAGTTTAATGTCTGCTGAGGAACAGAGCTGTCTAGAAGGTGTGTACACATGAAGAACCTCAGAAAGATAGACAGGGCCAGTAGAAGGAGACAGACAGGTATGACAGATGGACAGAACTTTGTATTGTACTCTAGATGTGATAGGCAACCAATGGTGTGAACACAGGATGGATGTGATGTGTCTGACTTCTTTGCCTTGACAACAAGCCGTGCTGCTGAGTTCTGCACCCTCTGGAGCCGATCCGGAAGGTACTGAGGACAGCCACACAGGAGTGCATTGCCGTAATCGAGTCGGAACATGACAAAGGAGCAGGCCAGCGTTTTAGTGGCTTCTGGTGTGAGAAGATGCCTGATGGAGCTAATGCGACGCTGGTCAATAAATGCAGATCTACAGGTATTCAAAACGTGTTGTTTAGTGAGAGACTGCAATCAATGATGAAGCCAAGATTTCTCACCTGAGCAGAAAAACTAACTTCAGTATCTAGGATTGTGATGGACTGCGGTAAGGAAGAAGATATTCTGGTAGGGGAAACTAGCATGGCTTCTGTTTTATCTTCATTCAGTTTTAGTTTGTTGGCTATCATCCATGTTCTAACACCAGAAACTGACTGTTGCACACAGTGGATGATGGCATCGACCTGCTCAACATGGCCTGACTTATACAACTGCGTGTCATCAGAGTACGCGTGGTGAGAAAATGGGCGTGCAGCTATGACACCGGACAAGGGCTGCATATACATAATGAAGAGCAGAGGCCCGATGACTGACCCTTGGGGTACTCCAAAATACAGAGGGGCTGCGACTGAAAGATGACCACAGACAGAAACAGTCTGTGACTGGTTTGACAAATAGGATTTGAAACAATCAAAAACCTGTCCCTGTATACCAAAGACACGTTCAGGGCGACAGAACAAGGTGCTATGGTCAATCGTATCAAATGCGCTAGACAGATCCAGCAAAGCTAAAACAGAAACCTTAGAAATCAAACAGAAATAAAGTGCAAGCAACAAGTCATTCATGATTTTCAGTAAAGTTGTGTCCGTGCTATGACTCACACGGTAGGCTGATTGCAGGGGATTTAAGAGATTGTTGACGGTGAGATGCTTCAGGGTTTGAGAGAGCACAACTTTCTCAATGACCTTTGATAAAAATGGAGGATTTGACACAGGTCTTTAGTTCATAAAGTCATTCTGATCTAAAGAAGTTTTATTCAAAGGCGGCTTGACAACTGTGTTTTGTACAAGGTGGGAAAAGAACCAGTTTGAAGAGAATGATTAATGACATGGGTAATGTGGAGAAGAATGACATCTATACTGTCATACAGGAGGTAAGTGGGCATGGGATCTAGTTCACAAGACTTGGGGACAGTTTTCTTCAGAATCAAGCGCACCTCTTCATCAGTCACAGGTTCAAATTTTAAACACCTGTCAGCATACGAAGGGTCAACCTGGCAACCACCCCGAGACGTCCTAAAAAGTCCCTTCTATAAATGGAAGGGACTTACTGAAAAACCAAATGCCAGTTTAGGTGATAGTTTGATAAAACCACCATAGGCACTCGTTCAAAGGCGCCAAGATCGTGCCAGCCTAGAACTAACATGGTCAATCCATTTCTCCGTGTACTGTATTTGGGGTGAATGGGCGAAGGTGGCAGTACCATAGAGCTTCCATGATCACGCTTTGAGCTGAAATTGTCCATAACTCTAACTCCGCTCGGATCACTCTCGTCCATAAAGCCCTGACATGCTACGGCAGGATGTCGATCAGCCATGATAGTTCAAGGGTGGTGTCAGAATAACTTGGCGCCTGTAGGCGCCAAGCTATTCCGACACCACCCTTGAACTATCATGATCAATCTGTCTCCAGAACAGTGACATAGATCTGAAAAATAAAATGATGTCGTCCTTAGCATGCAATGAGCCAGTCAGGCTACGCCTTGGTAAACGTAAGCAGTTGTATGAATAGTCGTCATTGAAAGAAATACCGAACATAGAAAGAAACACGCTTAGAAAGGACAAGTACAACACAGTTTTAAAAAGCCCTGTGTTGCACTTGTCATTCTAAGCGTGTTCTCTCTTAGTTGGGCATGTATTTGCATTGTACGTGCTTGGCTGTCGCCTTTTGGCCTGGATTTAGTCCTCATTTGCCTGTGGAAATGCAAGGACCTAGGACGATCGATTCTACCCTAATACTCTTGATGTCTCTATTTTAGTTACACGAAAGTCGGCTTAAAACTGCAGAGATTCGTGCAGCAGTTTTGTCATGTGTGTCTGATACCCCATGATCAAAGGAAACAAAGTAGGCCCATTGGCGTCAGGACCAAAGAGGATTAAACTGTCTGACTGAGGAATATATGTAGATATGCATGCAAAGGTAATCAACATACACAGTGTGTGTGTGTGTGTGTGTGTGTGTGTGTGTGTGTGTGTGTGTGTGTGTGTGTGTGTGTCTGTGTGTGTGTGTGTGTGCGTGCATGTGTGTGTGTGTGATCCGTGTGATCGACTCCCATTTCTCAAATTTTAGAGGTGTTGCCTAACGACTATGTACCAGTTGCAGGAGATGACCTGACCATGATAATTGAAGGGTAGTGCCAGATTAGCTTGGCGTCTTCAGGCGCCAAGCTAATCTTGCACTGCCCTTATCATGGTCACGCCATCTCCTGCTGCAGTGATCCGGGGCTACCCTTGAATTATCACGGTCAAGCCATCTCCTACTGTAGGGATCCGGGGCCTGAAAGCGCCAAGCAAATCTGGCACTACCCTTGAATTATAATGGTCAAGTCATCTCCTGCTGTAGTGATCCGGGGCTAAAAGCTAATCTGGCACTACCCTTGAATTATGATGGTCTAGCCATCTCCTACTGTAGGGATCCGGGGCTAACAGGGTTAAGCGTCCGAGCGAAAGAGAGCATATGGAATATAATAGCTGGGTCGTGGGCTTAAGTCCCACTTCCGACCCCGGTCGCTGGACTCGCAATCCAGGGGAAAAAGGACGGGCATTTTCTAATAGCATGTTCGTTGAAAGGTCCTGGTAAACCAAACTGGCACAGCTGCAGTACGGCTGAACTGATCAGTGTTCAGGTCGTACTCTATATGAAATAGATGTCCCTGTCACCCATAACTCACCCGTTTTAGGGCCGTTCATTATCTCTCCCGTGCCGACGTTAACCCTTTTCATCCTGATACACATATTGCTTGAAATAAACTTGACTGATAGTTCGAGGGTGGTGCCAGAAATAGCTTGGCGCCTGAGGCGCCAAGCTATTCTGGCACAACCCTTGAACTAAAATGGTTGATCAATCTCCTAATCTGTCATAGGACAATAATAATCTGTAATAGGACAATAAGCAAATTTTACACAATCAGCCTCAGGATGTAATGGTTTAAACCCCGAACTAACCACAACCAACCCAGATTTTGGAGTTGTCACCTAACGATCGTATACCAATTGCAGGAGACGGATCTCCCATGACAATTCAAAGGTAGTGCCAGCTTAAAAACTAATCTGGCACTACCCTTGAATTATCATGGGCAATTCATCTCCTGCTGTGATGCGTCGGGGCTAAATGGGTTAATGACCCTAGAAAATCGGTGACAATTTCAACCCCGGATCTACCGTCCCCAGCAGCAGTACCACCCATCGAATGCCCCGATCCACAATAGCGCAACAGGTTTACATGAGACCAAAAGGAGACTTCCTAACAAAAGTACCTTCAGAGGCTTTCAGGGGCCCATGAGAATTCATGTCTCTTGCAGCTACATAATTTCTAAGAAGTACCCAACGGAGAAAGAAACACGCTTAGAAAAGCCGGGTACAACACAATTTATTAATATTTCGGGTAAATACCCTTTGTCAAAATAGACAAACAAACAAACTTCTTTGCATATTACACGCTTGGCAGTCACCTTTTTGGTCTGAATTATATAATTTCTGCCCCCTGAACGCAAAAGGCAATACGTCCACTTGAATTGTACTACACTGAAAATCTCGCTGTTCACCAAAATGGACTTAACTCATTGGAGACGTGTCGTGTACGGATACGCGGCGATTCGCCGCGTATCCGTATAAGACACGGCTCCAATGAGTTAATGACTGTGTTTTCAGTTCACACAATATTTACCAAAAGGTAGCGGGCATTTCGAAAGAAGACAGCAAAGAAACCTGCCGACTAGCCAAAACAATATCGTACTGAATTCCAATAGACTGTGTTCAGTCATCCAAAGAGCTGACATGAAAATGAATGTCTCCTAACCCTGCAGAACAACAGCTTCAGTTGCCGGCGGCCGCAGGGGCTCATGAGAATCTACGCCTCTTGTAGATAGTTCGGAGCTGGCTAATGGACTACAGGCTCGAGACTCGAGACCGGCCAAGGCAAAATGAGCAGTCTCATTTACCTTGAACAGGAAACACATAGATTATAGGTGATGTTTCTAAACAGACGCGCACTAATTTCCTCCGCGGACCGACATCCAAGGCAGGTGGCGGTGATTAGGCCGGGGCTTTTAGCACTTATTAGCATAGCGGAGGAAAAGCTGACGGGGCTCTAAATCACAGAGAGTTGGCCGGCTGGCGCCACTGTGGGGAATTCCTGACTTACAGTGGACTTTGCCTGTTTATCCTTGACAAGCTATTTAACAAGAAACAAAGCGACTGACCATGATAGTTCAAGGGTGGTGCCAGAAAAGCTTGGCGCCTACCGGCGCCAAGCTATTCTGGCACCACATTTGTGACCTGCCACGGTCGATCTCGGTATCTCTTGATTTGAGACTTCCAAGGACAACTCCCACATTTGGAAATTTCGATCTTAAGTGAGTTGTGTGAAAAGTAGATGTTGTTGATATACAACTGAAGTTAGTTACTGGTGGTGCTTTTGCTGTTAGTGTTGGATTATGGTGTGTGTGTGTGTGCCGGCGCGTGTGTGTATGTGTGTGTTCATATAAAGAATCAATTCTAAGGTACGGAATGTGTTTTTAAACTCTGAATTACCATGATGATGGAATTTATATTTTATATCAACCCAAACACAGCCAGGTGCAGGAAATGATGTATCGCAAACAATTACAGACACACTGTTGAATAAGCTGAGGCACACAGATAACCATATTAACCTCTTCACAGATGAGAAAACATGAACACGAGATGATCCAAATAAATACGAACACAAATGCAAGAGACATAGACACTCATGAGCCCCCGCAGTTACGTCTACAGGCTCTTGAGGACCTATGTCTCTTGCTGTAACAACCGTGTGTCCATGTTCCTATGACGGCTGGGGATCTTCCATGTTCCTATGACGGCTGGGGATCTTCCATGTTCCTATGACGGCTGGGAATCTTCCATGTTCCTATGACGGCTGGGAATCTTCCATGTTCCTATGACGGCTGGGGATCTTCCATGTTCCTATGACGGCTGGGGATCTTCCATGTTCCTATGACGGCTGGGGATCTTCCATGTTCCTATGACGGCTGGGGATCTTCCATGTTCCTATGACGGCTGGGGATCTTCCATGTTCCTATGACGGCTGGGGATCTTTGACGATGTATTTGCGATTTTGAAAACAATCTTCCGCCCACTGGAATTTTAGGGCTAAATATACCAGCAGTAAGAGGCATAGATCCTCATGATGACTATGCTTCTTGCAGCTGGTAGGTATTCGCTCTGTGTTCCTGTAGTGAAGGGGTCAACCATCCATTGTACGGGAACGGTCTCTGCTTGAACGCTTGTTTAGTTGACTAATTTGCTGACAGCGACTGACTAACTGACCAGCTGATTGATCAAACTCACCCCGTCGCTTTGCCGGTTTGCGGTCCTTTTCACTGTGAAGCCAACTGGCTTACGCTATGGGAAATCGTGATTTGTACACTGCCGCAGTAGATCTACAAGGCGTGGTTAGTGGAATAATAATAATAATAATAATAATAATAATAATAATAATAATAATAATAATAACGTGTATTTAGTTGGCTCTAAGCGGTTTACAAATTTAACAAATACAGTAAACATATATATATAAAAACAAATTTCGAAACTAAACACACTGGGCCGCACAAACTTCAACAACAACACATATCACATCACATAATCCACAATCCAAAAACCACATGCACACAATGTAAGTAATTATAATGGCAAATTAGAAACATAGTAAGAACATAGACTTCAAAACCAGCTGATGTCGGCGCCAAGCTAATCTGGCACTGCCCTTGAATTATCATGGTCGATCCATCTCCTGCAGCTGGTGCATAGTCATTAGATGACGCCTCCAAAATTTGGGAAATACGGCCGCTGGGCGGAATGAGTTAATTGGCGCCTTCTATGATGAGAAGAATCCAACGGAGAACTGAATCCGTTCTATGATGGTCCAAGCATGCCAAATCAAGGGCAGTGCCTAATTAGTGTGGCGCCTGGAAAGGCAGCGCCAAGCTAATCAGGCACTACCCTTGATTTGGCGGGCTTTTTACATTATCGAAGAGGACGCTTACAAGTTACTGGAGGGGAGAGTGAGGAGTTGGGGTGGGGGATATATATGACCAAAATCGTAAAGCGTGATTGGCATTTGTTTGTTTCTCGTGATTCGTGATTACAATTGTTGTGTCCTCGCGATCCATGATAAAAAAGATATATTCGTCGTGAAACGTGAAAGCGAAAATAAGACCTTCGTGATTCGTGAAAACGTAGGGTTGTATCGTACAACTTGTTGCTACTTTGCTGCCTTTCCCCTCCTACCCCCCACCACCCTTTCTCACCATCAACTCCCTGCGTCGCCACCCCCCCCCCCCATGCCACCCCCCCCCCCGCCCCCCGCCCTAAAAAAATTTAAATAATAATAATAATAAAAATAATAAATTAATTTTTTAAAAATACAACAAACCAAACAGACAAACAACAACAAACAACAAAAACAAACAAACAACAACAAGAAGTCCCAGAGTTGCCTACCGAGTTGGCGCGTGGCAGTGAAAGTGATTTGCTTCTTCGCGCCTCACCCTATCGATTGTTCCATCGACCGTTCACATCCGGGGCCAGCGATGTCACGAGGCGAGTGAACGCTAATCACTCATCCAGGCAATCCCGTGATTGACTTTTAATTAGAGTGGTGCATCTCCGAGACCCGCCAAGCGAACACTGATCTCGCAGAGAAAGCTAATAGAAATCTGGAAGGGACATAGGCGTACAAGAATATTGACAGGGAACGTGTAGTTAGTTCAGGCGGTTAACTTACCCTGCCACTGTACGTACATCGTGTCCCTGAAATCTGCACTCACTGAACGACTGAAAGCCTACAACTGTTCAAAGAACATGGACACCAAAGAGTGGTCTCAGCAAGAGGCGTAGATCCTCATGAGCCCCCGCAGTCGCGGGGGCTCATGAGGATCTATGCCTCTTGCAGTTGGATCGTGTTCACTTTTTTCTCGACGGTGAAGGGGTTAAGCCGCCAACGGATGCAGTCTCGCACTGTTTGAGGGCTCGAACCAAGCCTGGGTAAAAAATTTCTCAGACTCTGTTCAGCGCACCGCCTCTGTTGGTAAAAGACGAAAAGAGACTACGTTTTAAAACCGTTCAGAACTAACAGAGGTCAGGAAAGGGATGGGTTCATGAGATTCTATGCCTCTTGGTGCCGAAACTGTAAAATAAAAATATTATCTGCCTATGATGGAAGAAACTCGCTATTCCTATTCGACGTTCAGGGCATAGGCCTATAGACATTATAGACCCTTTGCGCGTCGGTACCGGTTTTTGTCGCGATGATTCCTACAGAAACCGTTACCGACACGCAACGGGTTTGTCCTTGTAAGCTGAGGGGTTTCAAACGGAATTTATACTTCTTGACGGTCCAGTTTACATCTGTTGTATCTTAGGCGAAGGGGTGTTATCGGGCGTCCACGCCAGTCTAACGAAACAGATAACACCCTAATAATTATGCAAGATGCTAAAGTCCTCAATATAATTCAGCTGTTGTCTTGTGCCCTCCGCGACGTATATACGTAGAACCGAGTCCCCCGCTAGCATCATTTACATCTGTTGCCTAGGCGTGTGCTGGTCTGTGATTTTTGGACCTTACGGCCGTAGGACGTAAGGTCCAAAATCACAGACCAGCGCGGGTGAAGAGTGCGGCCCCAGTCTTGCCTTTCATTTATAATGGCGGCAACTCACCGCTGATTAGTTTTCAATCAGTGTGATGCATCCGCATTGCAAAAATCGCGACAACGGACGAGATTCGACCACTTCTGATTTACAAGTCCCACGGCCAAGCTTTTTCGATCTGCAAAAGGCACAGATTCTCATGAGCCCCTGCGAACGCATGAGAATCTTTGCCTTTATGCTGTTGAATTGGGATCTGTGATAATTCCTTGCGTGCGCCTTAGAGAAGAATTCAAAGGATGTCGCGTCATCCAATATGGATGTCCACCAAAGACCAAGACACAAGATTAAAGGTGGAATGCGAGTGCAGCCTTTTCCACTGTGGGTGCCATTTCATGAAGGCCTGTGAACAGTGCTTCTAATTCACACTTTAGGACCATGCATACTTGAAACAGGCTAACAGATCTTAAAATGCATCTAATGAGTATTCTCAAGAGCTAAAAGATCATCCTTGTTTTTAAATAATGCAGAGTACAATCGAAAGTTTCTTGTTTTTCTCTCAGTAATTCCGTATTTTTCTCATTAAAAACAAAGTGAACTTCTCAAAGGAGGATTATGTTGGTTTAACCCATTCTACCCCAACACCGAAATCCTTAAATGTTGCCGTTGTCCTCTGAAGACTGCATTGCAGTGCAGGACACAGATCGACCATGATAGTTCAAGGGTGATGCCAGAATAGCTTGGCGCCCATAGGCGCCAAGCTATTCTGGCATCACCCTTGAACTATCATGGTCGATCCTTATCTTCCTGTGGTGTGTCTGGGGTAGAATGAGTTAAGTACCATTACGCATACATCTGAAGACACGTTACTGCACCATTTGTGTTTGTTATGTCTTGTCCACACAACTAACGAACTTTATCAGCTGATTGGACAGGCAGCAACAGCACATGCGTAATCGCACTTATTTAATCTGTGCAGCCGTTAGCGTTTCAAACTATTTCTAGCTGTTTCTCGTACTGATATCACTGTATTTATAGAATGGAGTGGAGTCATTGTCAGGTTACTTGATATTAAGACGACGTGTGCTGAGCTGGATTGTCCTGTGTCTAAATGAACCATAACTAGACCTGTGTGTAGCGTTTCGTAACCGTTTGTTACAGAAGTCTATATTTGAACAGTTACGGCGGTAGTGGGCCTTGAATCTTATCTTGTCAGTTTATTTGAAAAAAAAGCTTGCGTGTTTACGTTTCCTGTGTAATCTATAACTTTCGAGCATGTTACACTGTATTTTTGAAAACATAATCTAATTCTATTTCTGAATTATTTTTTCCCTTTGCGTTTCTAATGTAATGACTGCGATTTCACATGGAATTTGGGTGAGCAAAACACACAGATCTTGGAGATTAGAAGAACAAATATAGAAACATAAGCAGGATCATGAATAGGAAAAATAAGCGAATAAAACGAATGAAAACTCGAACAAAATCCATTACAACGCGCAGCGAGATTTTTCTTCTTCTCCATTTCACATCCCTGCAAATCCGATTACTGACGTCCTGAAAACTCCGAAAACTCGGGCCAAAAAAGTTTCGGCTTCAAAAATGAGCAAAAATTGACCTCGGGCCGACGTCCGCGCCGTTATCCCGCCACGGCCGTGCGCGGGCCAATGGCGGCCGATATCGGCCCGAGGACCTTTTGCTGACTGACTTTCTTGTCCATTTTGTGTCGCATTACGCTGATCTAGTCCTGAGAGACCTGCTTTCGTCCTAGAACCGTAACAGCCTTGCGTAACAAAAGATTTTTTTAAAAATAGCAGGAAAGTGCGAAATACATAAATAACTTGAGCAAACTATTCCACCAGCAAACAAAACCAGCAAACAAACAAACAAACAAGTAAGCAAACAAGCAAACAAACATTCAGACAACAAACAAAGAAGCAAACAAACAAAAAAATTAACAAATACAAACAAACAAACATATAAACATACATGTAAACAAGCAGACAACCAAACATCAAACAAACAAGCTAACGAAAACAAAGAAACACAGGAAGAAACAAACAAACAACACATTAACCAAAATATAATAACTCTAATTCACGGAGGAAAGATAAAAATGTACACCATTGTTGTTTCCCCTTCCCCCCCCCCCCCCCCCCCCCGTTCTCTATAAATAAATGAATAGCTAAATTAATAAATAATTAAGTGAAAAAAAAGAGAAGGAAGAGACTGTAGTGCTTTTTATCTTTAGTTATTTACAACGTAATTATTACGCGAGTAGGACTCCTGGCGCCACGAGCAAGTAACATCACAGACACCTTAAGATCTGAATCTGACGTGCAGTGACAGGCCCAAACTCAGTCAGATTCCTCCGTCTGACGAACAGACACGTAGGTAAACAGGACCAAACCCTTACCAGCAAGAGGCATAGATTCTCATGAGCCCCCTCAATTGCGGGGACTCATGAGAATCTATGCCTCTTACAGATGGACAAGATTTAGCCAGGGGGACAGTGGTGGCAGGTTTTTTTCTCCTGAATGGCTCGGATGGACCGCGAAAGGTGCCAGGACCCACGAGAGGCGACGAGATCCCACGAGAGTTTACGAGAGGATTAGGCGCAATTTGAAACTCGAGTGTCTCTGACAGGGAGAGACGAAGCGAGCCATTCCCTAAGAGTAAAACTCTTCCGTTTCTATTCTCAGGGGGTGGGGTAGGGGGTGGAGGGTGGGAGGGGGGGGGGGGGGCAACGAGCTTCATGTAGCTGAGGTTCGTGAAAATGCTCGCTTGGAGCTGGTGAAAAAAGCCCAACATTGTGGCGGTATTTGTATTCCTCAGAGCGGCGGTCTTCAAGATTTGCGACATCAAAAAAAAAAAAAAAAAAAAAAAAAAAAAAAAAACCCACCTGAAGGAAGAAAACAGGGCTGGAATAAGCATAGACGTTAGCGATCAAGAGCTCTACGAGATTTACCGTCTTAGTGGGTTTCATGAGTACCAGTGTTCCTCACACGGAAGCTAGAGTCTGTTAAGGTCTTCAGCCAGACCTTGATCGTTCTGCAGTTCAAGTCACTAGTCTCCGAGAAACCTATATGTAGTTTATGTATGTAAGTCTTGGTACCTCGGTGACTTTCAGACAAAGATGTCCACGTGGCTGATTTTGATCCAGACTAGACGACTTGACGATCCAGATACGAGTAGCACAGATGATCAGGTTGCTCAACCTCCTTGACTCAAATATTACCCATTTAAGCCCGTGTTCCATAGATCAACGTGGTCATCCCGATTCCAACTTAAAGCTCCACGCAGTAAATAAAGGCCACAATAACTTAACGCAAAAGGCACAGATACGCTTGAGCACCCGCATTTGCGGGGTCTCATGAGTATATGTACCTTTTGCAATAATCATTAACGTCTATGTTTCTTACGGTTAGGTTATCGATCGATAAGTCTTAGACTGCAGAAAAAAAAACAAACCTGCACTCAAGACTTGAAGCTAATCCGTTTTTAAGTCGCCATAATGTGCGCCTGATGAGCGTGGATGTCAACAGATTTGTGTCAGTCTGGAAAGCGAAAAGCAAGATTTATTTAAAAAGAATGAAACCTTGTTTGGCGGAAGAAGAAGGGGGAAAGTGGGCGAATGGGAGGACAAGGGTTAAAGGATGGAGGGATGTTGGAGAAATAGTGTGGTGATGGTAGAAGGTTTTAGTGGTTAACCCATTTAGCCCCGAAGCGCTACAGCAGGAGGCAGATCGACCTTTGCATTGCAATTAGCAGTGACATTCATTTTCTGACCATGCTAAATTCAGATTCCAGGTTCAAAGCTGTGTTGTCTAACTTCCGCAGCTATTGATGCGGGGCGCCTTGAATGAGTAAATAAAAAGTGGCGTTGAAGGGCAGTCAAACTCAGTGTATGGAGTTCAGTGCAGATAAGACGCAGAGTCCCCCGCACTGAGTTGCACGGGGGGCTCATGAGGATCTATGCCTCTCGCTAACACCATTTTGAATCCAAGTTCCTGGAACGGTTGTGGCTCTTTGGCGTTTAATTTAACCCCTGAACAATAAACTGCCGAGACGAGGCGAACGCCACCCAGCTGCAAGAGACATAACCCCCCACGAGCCCCCGCGACTGCGGGGGCTCGTGAGTTGTTATGTCTCTTATTAGTCCTGTGTTCTTTGGATCATTTACATCAGCGTTTTTTTTTTTTCACGAGAATGTCGGTCAGCGTGTTGTGGTTTCATACGCGCTATTTGCGATCACTAACAGCGAAGAAGTTATCAAACTCTAGCAGTAAAGGAAGGCCGGGGGGAGGGGTGGGGAAGGGGGTGGGGGAAGTGGGGGTGGGGGGGGGGGTGGGGGGGGGGTGGTTCAGTCGAGGCGAGTGTGGGCCACTTTGTGCATACCACTTTGTACACTTTGACGACCCGTCTTCAGTTTGTGTTTCAAGAGTTTGTTCCGCTTTTCTGCTAGTCGTAACTTTCAAATCAAAGGGGAACAAATCTCCCGGTTATCTGTCTGCCGCACTCAAATAAAACTTCTGCACTTGAACCAGCTCTCAACAGGCCCTCGGTGTGACGTACACGTCACATCGGTTTTTTTTTTTTTTTTTTTTTGCTCTGGGGAAGTAAAAATGTTTTATTCTTTTGGCACTGCCTTTAAAAAAATTTAGTTTGGGACCACGTTCAGAGGAAATTAAAAGATCATGAATGTCAATTTTTGAAGTGTAATGGTTTAGCCAATGAGGACGTCTCACTTGTTTCTTGGAGACAGTGGAAAGGCGGGGAATAAACATTTCAAGTTGCAGTTTACCTTTGATGGAAACGAACAAGGTGCTTAGACAGACCGAGAGAGAGAGAGAGAGAGAGAGAGAGAGAGAGAGAGAGAGAGAGAGAGAGAGAGAGAGAGAGAGAGAGAGAGAGAGAGAGAGAGAGAGAGAGAGAGAGAGAGAGAGAGAGAGAGAGAGAGAGAGAGAGATGTTCGACTCAGTACTGCTGCTGCTTCTAAGGATACAACATTTGTTTTAACTCTTTCAGCGCCAACACCCTACAGCAGGAGATTGATTGACCATGATAATTCAAGGGTAGTGCCAGATTAGCTCGGCGCCTTTAGGCGCCAAGCTAATCTGGCACTACCCTTGAATTATCATGGTCAATCCACCTCCTGTAAGTGGTACATAGTTGTTAAGTAACACTTCCACAATTCGGGAAATGCGCCCATGGCGCTATAAGGGTTTAGAGAGAGCATAATAATATAGGCAAATGAGCTTGGCTTAACTCTTTGGCCGTCGGTAGTGGTTTTTGTCGCGATGATACACACATATACACATCCGCACACAAATAGACACAGTTTGTGTGTGTCGCGCGCGCGCGCACACACACACACACACACACACACACACACACACACACACACGCCCACGCACGCAGCCAGCCACCCACCCAGACACACAAAAACACACACACACACGCCCACTCACACAGCCACCCTCCCACCCACCCTCTCTCACACACACACACACACACACACACACACACACACACACACACACACACACACACACACACCCATACACGCCCACTCACCTACCCACACCCACACACACACACACACACACTCATACACGCCCACACCCCCCCCCACACACACACATACACACTCATACACCCCCACCCACTCACCCCAAACCACCCACACACCCACCCACCCACCCACACACACACACACACACACACACACACACACACACACACACACACACACACACACACACACACACACACACACATCTTAAAAAAATCCACCCTTCCTGTTTTCCTCACAATCATTTCCAACCGTCTCATCTCCCCAGGCCTTCCATCCGCAAAGGACATAGAGAATCTATGCCCCTTGCAAGACCCAACTCGCTCCAGCTGTTTTTCGCATTGACTGCTCTCAGCGTACGACTGCTCGGTTCAAAAAGCCCCACTGACAGATGCCTCCTGATTGGCTTATTTCTGGCAGAAGAACCAATCAAAAGTCCGCATCCATCCAATTTCCATCTTCCGCTGACACTTGAAATGTGAGCTGGTCTGTGATTTTGGACCTTACGGTTGTCAAGCCGTAAGGTCCAAAATCACAGACCAGAGCACATATCGGATTAGGACCACAGGTTTTTAAAATCTATAGACAAGCGCACATCTCACACAGTTGTCTCCTTCGTGTGAGAAGGGCTGAAGTAAATTTCGCATGATTCTTACCAGCGGGCTGGGTGAGTGGTAGAGGGGAGGGGTAGGGGGGCCGGGGAAGGGGGGGGGGGGCACGGGCGGTGGGGTAGGGGGATGGGATGCGGGATTCCAAATGAACTCCTACAAATTGCAGACTTTCATGAGGAGCTATACTCCAACTTTCAGGATTCAACAGGGGCGGATCAGTTACCTTGGGGGTGGGGGTGGGGGGTGGGGGTCGGGGGTGGTGTGGTTCCAACTTTTTGTTTGGGATCCCCCAGATCCGCCCCTGTTCAAGATATCTATTAGTCACCCAAAATGGACATTCCTTTCGGCTTTCCTTTGCTCACGCTTTAGATCCATTAAGGCCAAAACCACTCGTTTTCACTGAAGAGCTTTTATCCCTTGGCTGTTCAGGTCCTGTCTAATGTGGCTGCGATATGATAGTTACGCCGCAAAAAATTCCTAATGTTTATGCGTCTGGCAATAAAGTTTATCTTATCTTATTTTATCTTTTGCTAATCACATACACTGTGAGATGAAAAGAAAACTAAAAAGATAGGTTGAAACCCCTTTTACATGTACATGAAAACTTAAACACGTTTCGCTTTTGAGATCCTTCTTCTGGTGATATGGAGACGTGAGATGAAAATCTTCAGGTTAAAGAAAGCAGATGTCAAATATCTATCTATCTATCTATCTATCTATCTATCTATCTATCTATCTATCTATCTATCTATCTATCTATCTATCTATCTATCTATCTATCTATCTATCTATCTATCTATCTATCTATCTATCTATCTATCTATCTATCTATCTATCTATCTATCTATCTATCTATCTATCTATCTATCTATCTATCTATCTATCTATCTATCTATCTATCTATCTATCTATCTATCTATCTATCTATCTATCTATCTATCTATCTATCTATCTATCTATCTATCTATCTATCTATCTATCTATCTATCTATCTATCTATCTATCTATCTATCTATCTATCTATCTATCTATCTATCTATCTATCTATCTATCTATCTATCTATCTATCTATCTATCTATCTATCTATCTATCTATCTATCTATCTCCCGTAGTCTTGCCGACCGTTGGGGCACCACTGATGACTTAACAACCAGCTCCCTCCATTCCTCTCTGTTCTCTGCCATTCTCAGCGTATCGCCCAGCTTCAGTCCTGTCCACTCTGAGATATTGTCCTCCCATCTTTTCCTCTGTCTTCCTCTCCTTCGTCCTCCTTGCACAGTGCCTTGCAGGATTGTTTTGGCAAGCCCTGCTGAACGCGTGACATGCCCATACCACTTCAGTTTGCGTTTTCTCACAATGGCTAATAAGTCTTCATAGGGCCCGATGGCTTGCCTGATTCTGCTTCCCACTTCCTCGTTTGTGATGTGATCTCTGTATGAGATGCCAAGCAGCCTTCGAAAACATCTCATTTCAGTGGCTTGTATCCTCCTTTCTAGGTCTGCTGTGAGGGTCCATGACTCGCAGGCATACAAGAACACTGAGATGACTAAGGAGCGCATCAGTCTGATCTTGGAGCAGAGTGTGATGTTTCTGTCCTTCCATATGGTCTTCAATCTTGTCAGTGCTGTTGTTGTCTGCGCAATCCTGGACAGTATTTCTGGTTTTGATCCCTCATCTGTCACAGTGGCTCCTAAGTATTTGAATTTCTTAACTGTTTCCAGTTTTTGGCCTCCAACCATGATTTCAGTGCCAATGCCACTGGCGTTATTGGTCATCAGTTTGGTCTTCTCTGAACTGATTTCCATCCCATATGCAATGGCTGTACTATGCAGCTTTTCCACCAGCTGAGCTAGCTCCTTCTCTGTTCCTGCAAGGCCATCAATGTCGTCCGCAAAGCGCAAGTTCGTGATTGTTTTGCCTCCAATACTGACAGTTCCTTCATGATCTTTCAGAGCGTCCGTCATGATTCTTTCCAGGAAGATGTTGAAAAGAGTAGGTGAGAGCAAGCAGCCTTGTCTGACTCCAACTGTAGTCCTAAACCAGTTTCTTATTTTGCCGTTGAAGCAGACTGCGCTAGTGGCCTTGTTGTAAAGGTTTGCTATGACTTTGATCAGGTTGGCATTGATGTTGTATAGCTTCATGGTGGACCAAAGGGCTGCATGCCACACCCTGTCAAACGCTTTCTTAAAATCCACAAAGACATGATAGAGGTCCTGCTGGTGCTGGAGGTATCTCTCACATAGAACTCTCAGGTTGAAGATCTGCTCAGTTGTGCTGCGCCCTGGTCTGAAGCCTGCCTGTTCCTCAGCTATGATTTCCTCTGCCTGTGGCTTCAGCCTGTTTAGTAGGATCTTTAACATGACTTTGCTTGGGTGGGATATAAGACTGATCGTGCGATAGTTCTGGCATTGATGTAAGTTACCTTTTTTGGGGGAGAGTTATTATAAGTGATTGGGTCCATGGTGTGGGCCAATCCCCTGACTGCCAGATCTTATTGCAGATTGTTAGTAAGGCGCTTATCGTGTCTTCTCCCCCTTCTTGGACTAGCTCTGCAGGGATGTTGTCTGCTCCTGCTGCCTTCCCTTTTTCAGCGACTTCACTGCAGCCTCTACTTCTTCTCGGAGGATGGGATAGTTGCCATTGTTGGTCACGGGTGGGTTGACAAGTATGCCTGGGTCCCCTGTAGCTCGGTGGTTGTACAAATCTGAGCAGTACTAAGTCCATCTCTTCAGTATGTCTTGGTCTTCCATAAGGCAGTTCCCTTCACTATCTTGAATGATCGAGGAGCGTCCTTGTTTTACACTGGTCAGGTCTTTCACCAGCTGGTATGCTTTTTTGCTATTATTTTTGTTCAGATTTTCTTCTACGTGTTTACACTGATCTTCAATCCACTTATTCTTTGCCTTTTTCATGCTTTTCTTGATAGCCTGGTTAATTTCCCTGTATTGTTTAGCTACTTCTACCTCTGATTTCTTTTTCTTTAATTCTCGACGCTTGTCACATAGAACAAAGATGTCAGCTGTAACCCAAGGTTTCTTTGCTTGTCGGTGTTTGCCAATGATCTCACTGGCTGTTTGGGTTACAACAGTGTTAAATGTGTCAATCAGTGTGTCCACGTCCGTGTCTTCTGCACCTAGAAGTAGCAGTGGTGCGAATTTTCCTCCTATCTTTGCCTGAAAGGCTTCCGCTACCTCTGGGTCTTTCAGCTTCTCGAGGTCAAACTTGATTCTGGTGGGACCCTGCTTATTGACCTTCTTTAGGCGGAGTCGGAAGGTCATCATCACTAAGTCATGGTCTCTTCCAATGTCTGCTCCTGGAAAACGTCTTGTCTTGGCAATGTTCACACTGGTTTGGAAGCGTCTCTTCACCATGATGTAGTCAATTTGGTTATGGTGCTCTCCGTTCGGGCTGTGCCATGTCCACCTTCTGGATGCTTTGTGCGGGCCAAACGTGTTCATCAGCTTTAGATCATTTGAACTGGCAAATTCCAGGAGCCTTAAGCCTCTGTCGTTGGTCTCTGCATTGCAGTAGCGTCCGCATGTGCCTTTCCAGTTCCTAGCAGCATTCTCTCCTATTTTGGCATTCCAGTCTCCCTGCACCACAAGAATGTCTCTCTTGGGGGTCTGGTCCAGAACTTCTTGCAGTTGGTCGTAGAAGTCTTCCATTTCCTCATCGCCATATGGCGATGAGGAAATAGAGATGTTAAATACAGATGCTGAACCAAGTTCCGACAAGATGTATGGATTCTCAAAGAAAACTACCAAGCATCAGAGATGCATGACAATCTGTCACTCATGTAGGCTGGACGAATTCGATGGGGCGTCGCTGTGTGAATGAAATCGCACCAACTTTTAACAAGTGGTTTCTTCGGCGTAACATCTAAAGAATATAGGTATGGAAGGGGAAATTGCTCACCATACAGAAACACAGACATGTCGGTTTTCCCATCAGCTCCCGCCATGTTGATCTGTGTGCTGTTCTGTAATTTTGGATCTTACGGCCGCAGGCCGTAAGGTCCAACATTACAGAACAGCATATGTTTATGCCTCTTGCGGATGCTAAGAGTGCATTGTCCCATCTGGAATGACACACAGATGTGGTTTCGCCAAAGTAACTCGCGTGATAACGGCACATTTACGAATAATGATGGACCAGGTCGGCCCTGTAAAGGCATTAGACAGTAAGTCCATTTTTGCGGAAAGCAAGATTTTCGTTGTAACACAATGAAAATCTCGCTTTTCACAAATGGACATACTTCTTTAGCCTTTACAAGGCTGATTTGAGAACAAGAAACATGCATGAGTTCTTCATTTTCTTCTTCTTCTTCTTCTCCTCTCTCTCTCTCTCTCTCTCTCTCTCTCTCTCTCTCTCTCTCTCTCTCTCTCTCTCTTTAAAGCTAGATCTCATTTGTCTTCTACTGAAAGTCACAAATCCTTCAACAATAAACCAATAAACCAATTATCTACATAAACGTGCGCATCAACAGTGTCTCTAACTTTGAAAGAAGATTTGTAATTGAATACACGAGCATCCGAGCATCAAGTTATTCTCTCTCTCTCTCTCTCTCTCTCTCTCTCTCTCTCTCTCTCTCTCTCTCTCTCTCTCTCTCTCTCTCTCTCTCTCTCTCTCTCTCTTTCTCTCTCTCTCTCTCTCTCTCTCTCTCTCTCTCTCTCTCTCTCTCTCTCTCTCTCTCTCTCTCTCTCTCTCTCTCTCTCTCTCTCTCAATTTCTTGCCCAGGGATTTTTGACAGGCTTCTAGTGTGCGTTCGGTTAACTGCTTAATTGGAATAACAAATTGGAATAACAAATCGACAAAGTTGATATTTCTTTAATTATTTTATCTTCTTTGTAATTGAGTAGCGTGTAGTCATAACATTTATTCTCGTTTTTATTCAATCACCTTTTTGGTGATAATCAGTTATCTTGTACTTTGCAGTTATCGACAAGCAAAAACGGTGACACGTGTCCTTGCTTACGTCATTCGTACTTGAACAGAGTTCCTTCAACTGGTTCTTTTGTAAGACAGTGGAAGCAGTTGCACTGATGTGGACATGTACTGTGAGAACCTTTGAGTGCCCGTGTGTGTATTGCTCAATTTCACTTCCAACCGGTTTTGTTTATTATCTCTTATTGACACTTCATACACCAAGGGAATACTGTCTCTTCCTGTAGTTCTATTTGTGTACAAAACCTTCCTTGTCACAAAGCTTTTATATATATATATATATATATATATATATATATATATATATATATATATATATATATATATATATATATATATACCTTTTCAAAGAAGACAATTTTTGCACTTTTATATACTTTAACGTTCATAGTGATAGTATGCCTGGCGGTGGTACAAAAAATGATTTAATTTGTAGTGGTGGACTTAAAATAGGTCACCTGAATATCTATCATCTTGTCAATAATGTGCCAGATCTCTGTGTGTTTTTGAACCAGCTAGAAAACTTCCACATTTTGGGTGTTTCTGAATCAAGACTTATGAATAAAATCAAAAATGCTTCCATCGCTATTCCTAACTATAAAATATTTCGTAAAGATGCCGCTTTGCCTCAACACACAGGGCTAGCGATTTACATGCATACGTCTGTATCTAGCTACGCCAAGAGGCGGCAAGACCTCGAATTTACCAAAGTGGAGTGTATGTGGCTCGAGTTAAAAACACCACAGTCATCACCTATACTAATCCGCTTTGTCCATAGAAATCCGGCAACCGGCTAGGATTGGTTTGATGAGTTTACAGCTTTGATGGACAAGGCAAGTCAGAGCAAGTGTGACATATTTCTCCTAGGTGATTTCAATATAGACCTATCTAGACCTAAGGGGTCAAATGCAGCATGGATCACGACCACATCGCTATTTGGTTTGACACAAATAATTAAAGCGCAAACTCGAATCACACCTACACCATCCACGCTCATTGATCATATTTATGTTACCAACAAGGACAGAATAACTAGTGCGAATGTCCCGACCTTAGCCATTAATGATCATAACCCGGTATGTTGTACAATTGCTCTGAAGCTTGATAGGCCAAAGAAAAACAAACACACAACTATAACGTATCGTTCTTATAAAACATTTGATAGGGATAAATTCATGCACGATTTGCACAATACATCATTTGATGATGTATACTGCCACACTTGCTCTGACAATGCCTTGTCTTGCTGGATGAGTCTGTTCCTCGGAGTCCTTAACAAGCACGCGCCCCTCAGAGTAAAACGCGTTAAACATGCTACCATGCCGCCCTGGTTAACATTAGACATTAAAAATGCTATGTCGCTCAGAGACAAACTTAGAAAAGAAAAACGCTTTGATGACTACAAAAAAACAACGTAATCAAGTAAAATATAAGTAAGGGCTGCCAAAAAAAGCATTCTTCAACCAAATGATCTCAGAAAACCGTGACACAACATCCATTTGGAGAGCACTAAATGCTATTACTAAAGGAAAAACAGCCCCAGAAATATCATCTCATTTAACTTCAGACAAATTTAACAAGTATTTCCTATCAGCTGCCGAAAATCTAGCTCAATCGGCATCAAATATTAGTACGCAATATAGTATCTCAAGTCTTCTGAGATCTTTCAGCAAAGCAACAAATATAGCACAAAAATTCGTAATTCCTAATATATCAATAGCAGAAGTCGGCAAGTATATTTCTGACATGCCGAATAAGAAAAGTAGAGGGATTGATGATATCGATAACCAATCGCTAAAATTGTCGTTGCCTTACACAATACAATCCCTTACATACATTTTTAATCTGTGTATAAATAAAAGTACTTTTCCTACAGTCCTGAAGGAAGCAAAGGTAGTTCCCATCCCCAAAACTAAAACCCTTGAAGATATTCATAATTACCGACCGATCTCTTTGCTCTCAGTCTTGTCAAAGCCATTAGAGCGGCACATTCACAAGCATCTTCTTAATTTCCTTGAGAAGGGTAATTTACTAAACATTCATCAGTCCGGTTTTCGCCCGACCCATTCATGCCAGTCAGCACTCACACATATTGTAGATTGCTGGCTAGAGTCAATTAATAAAAATTTATTGTCGGGAGCAGTTTTCCTAGATCTTAAAAAAGCTTTTGATCTTGTAGACCATGCGATTTTCTTAGATAAGCTTACAATAAACCACATGGACGAAACTACAATAACTTTTCTCAGATCCTATTTGGAAGACCGAAAGCAAAAAGTATACGTCCATGGTCAGTACTCTAGGCAAGGCCATGTTAAATTTGGAGTTCCTCGAGGATCAATTCTAAGACCCCTCCTATTTTTACTTCTCATAAATGACCTTCCTTTACATATTTCCGACCCTAACGTTAATTGTAATCTCTTTGCGGACGACACAAGCCTTCACTTTCCTGGTAAGAACAGTCATGATATTAGTCGTCGTTTACAATCCAGTCTTGACGAAGTTTCTGATTGGTGCTGTAAAAACCACATGGTACTACATTCTGATAAGACGAAGAGCATGTTAATCACATCACGACAAAAACATCAACTTCATCCCCCTCCACTAACGCTCAGTCTTAACTGCCAACCTATTGAACAAGTTTATGAACTCACCTTCCTTGGAATACGTATAGATGAGCAGCTAAGTTGGGAGAAACATGTGACTAACATCTGTAAGAAGATATCAAAAAATATATTTCTTTTATCCCAGTTGAGAAGTGTGAGTGACATAAATACACGAAATGTTTTTTTTTTTTTTTTCATGCGCACATTAGATCCCTTGTTGATTACATCTCCACTGTTTGGGATGGTAGCGGTGATGTGCATATCAAAAAACTAAATTCACTATACAAAAGACCCATTAAAAATGTAGATATAAGACCCATTCCTACCGCTGAAAAACTGCAAAGTCTCAAACTTCTTGGCCTTCGTCAACAACTCGTTTACAACAAGTGCATACTTATGTTTAAATTTCTCCACAAGAAAGCTCCACAGTATCTAACAGCTAAATAATTATTTACTCCACAACGGCAGTGTGAAAGGTCCTCGAGGAACAGTACTCTTCCATTACCACTACCTCGCATTGACTTATTCAAATCAAGCCTAACCTTTTCCGGACCACTTTTACGGAAATCTCTTCCTCAACGTTTAAAAACACTAACCCACCTTGCCTCCTTTAAAACAAAACTACACATATACCTGATGGAAACTGCTTAGATATATTATTTTTTATCCTGTCATTCTGATGAAAGGTTATGTAAATGTATATATGTTAGTGCGTGCATTTACACGGCTGTAAACGTGTGTGTATGTATGTTTGATTCTTGGTACTTTGTGCTTGTTTTTGCTGTGCTATGATATGTGTTTTTTTTTTCTTTTTTTTTTTTCTTTTCTTTTTCCCTACGTAATTTGTGCTGAGGAGTGTTATTTCCTTTTTTGTATTTGTTTATTGTTACCTTAGTATCATTTTCTGTTCTGTACTGCGTGTGTCTGTACTTATTTAGTTATGATCTTTGTTTCCGTTAAATATTTTTTGCTTGTCTTCAGTATATTTCATGTTGTAGTATGTTAGCAACGGCAAGTTTGAAAAATGACGTATTTGTATCTGTCAAAACTTCTACCGTTATGTAATAAAGTTTCATCATCATCATCATCATCATCATCATCATCTCTCTCTCTCTCTCTCTCTCTCTCTCTCTCTCTCTCTCTCTCTCTCTCTCTCTCTCTCTCTCTCTCTCTCTCTCTCTCTCTCTCTCTCTCTGTGTGTGTGTGAATGAAGGTACAAGCGGATGTAATTTTGAGGGAAAAAAATGTTTCGGGGTTGTGGAAATTATAATCATTGGGATCTGAAGAGGACTTTCCTCTCTGTGTGTTTTCGGATCAGCTGTAGAAGTTGGAGATGCATGAGTTCTCTCTCTCTCTCTCTCTCTGTCTCTCTCTCTCTGTCTCTCTCTCTCTCTCTCTCTCTCTCTCTCTCTCTCTCTCTCTCTCTCTCTCTCTCTCTCTCTCTCTCTCTCTCTCTGTCTGTCTGTCTGTCTCTGTCTGTCTCTGTCTGTCTGTCTGTCTCTCTCTCTCTTCTATTTTTCAAAACTAGGTCTTAGCTGTCTTCTATTGAAAGTCAAAAATTCTTGACCAATACAACTAGAAGAAAAGACCTACGCGGACGTGCAATAGCGCTAACTTTGAATGAAGATTTAAAATTGAATACGCGAGCATCAAGTGTTCTTTTTTCCCTCTCTATGAATGACCGAACAAGCGGCTGTAATTTTGCGAGAGAGAAAAAAAAAAATGCTTGGGGTTAGCGGAACTTGAAAATCATTTGGATCTGAAGAGGACTTTTCTCTCTGTGTGTTTTCGGATTAGCTATAAAAGTTGGATATAACAAGCGGGAGGAGACTAGTGGAGTGTGGGTGGAGCTGAGGAAGGGAGGGGGGAGGGGGGGGGGGGGCGACGAGAGGGACGGACAATGCCCGACGTCGGCCCGATAGCCTTTTATGCGCACGGCTTGGCTGATAAAAAGAAATTAGCCGTGATGAATCCTGCCAGAATTACCATTCTTTATTGACTGTAAACTTACTAATACAATCCGTTTGATCAAAATGAAATTGTTCTAAATGGTGTTTTTGAGTTCATTTTCATAGGACCGGGGAAAGGACTGTTTGAATTCAAGACCGTATTGACAGTAGACGCTAATCAAGATTTTTCAGTCAGTTTGACTGGGGTAACCCTTTGGCGTTTCCAGCGTCAACAGCAGGAGACGTTTCGATCATGACAGCTCAAAGATGTGCCGTCGGCGCCTCTGTAAGCGTCCGCAAAAAGACACTGCGTGTGAACTGTCATATTCGATGTCTCTGGCGAATTGTTATTTATAAACGTACTTTGTGTTGTAGTTTCACCCCGGCTCTTGACTGCTACTGACGATACTGTTCCACTGTACTGTACGATACTGTAGTTAGATAGTGACGTAGTTACGCGTTTTTTTCCGTCGAACAGTATCGTCAGTAGCAGTCAAGGGGCATAATACAGTTGTTTATAATGTATTGTCCAATGAAGGAAACATGAAAAAACAAACAATCAACAACTTAGAAACAAACACACATACAAAAGAACGAAAGAGCAAGCAAGCAACAATCAAACAAACAAACAAACAAACAAACAAGCTAGCTAGCTAGCAAACAAACAAACAAACAAACAAACAAACAAACAAACGAGCGAGCGAGCGAGCGAGCGAGCATACAAACAAACAAACAAACAAATAATCAAACTAACTAACTAACTTGCAAGCAAACAAACAAAAAACAAACAAAACAAACAAACGACAACCAACCAACCAGAAACAAGCAAACAAACAAACAAGAAAGCAAGCAAGCAGGCAAGCAAACAAACAAACGAACAAAAGATTCGTTTCACCCGACGTAGCCCTGTTATTTTAGAATACACATGGCTGTGGACTTGAATGGTGCTAGTTTTGTGGTGATTGGGCTGGTGTAGGACAGTTTGTTCTGCCCAAGATGAGCCACGAGTGAGGAGGTTGACGTGTTTATGGCCAGTCTACAGCCCACCCAGCCACACTTCATCACTGTGGAGTATAGCCAATTACTGAACAGTTTTTACACCTCAAGCGAAGCCTTTTTTTTCGTCCCCATTCCCTACCTCAAAATTTTTGTGTGTGTTGTAAATGGGTCGGAGAGCGGGTGATGGGAGGGTGGGGGAGTGGGTCATAGGGTTCTAGGTGACCGGTGGAGGGTGGTGGGGTTGATGAGTTGAGTAGTGTTGCAGTTTTTCTTGTTGTGTTTTTTAACTCATAAGCCCGACGCACGCATTTCCCAAAGTTTGGAGGCGTCATCTAACGACTATGCACCTGTTTCAGGAGATGGATCGACCATGATAATTCAAGGGTAGTGCCAGATTAGCTTGGCGCCAACAGGCTTAGAAACAAACACACATACAAAAGAACGAACGAGCAAGCAAGCAACAAACAAACAAACAAATAAACAAACAAACAAGCTAGCTAACGAGTTAGCTAGCAAACAAAAAAACAACACACAAACAAACAAAGAAACGAGCGAGCGAGCATACAAACAAACAAACAAATAATCAAAATAACTAACTAACTAGCAAGCAAGCAAACAAACAAACAAACAAAACAAACAAACGACAACCAACCAACCAACCAACCAACCAGCAAGCAAGCAAACAAACAAACAAGAAAGCAAGCAAGCATTATCATGGTCGACACATCCCCTGTTGTAGTGCGTCAGGGCTGAAAGAGTTAAAGCCGTTCAGGGCCGTGAAAATTCAGACACACCCAACTGCAAGAGGTATAGACCCTCATGAGCCCCCGCAGTTGCGGGGGCTCATGAGGATCTATACCTCTTGCTGGCACCACTTTGAATCTATGTTCCTAGGACAGCTACGGCGCGGCTTTTGGTGTTGAATTGACGAAGACTCCAGAAACACAGTTTGCCAATCAGTCAACGGGCACTGAACTGGTTAACTCATTCTACCCCCAAGACCGAAATCCCACAATTTTGCCGTTGTCTTCTGAAGACTGCAGTGCAGTGCAGGACACAGATCGACCCTGATAGTTCAAGGGGGATGCCAGAATAGCTTGGCGCCCACAGGCGCCAAGCTATTCTGGCATCACCCTTGAACTATCGTGGTCGATCCATATCTTGCTGTGGTGTGTCTGGGGTAGAATGAGCTCTATGCAGCACAATAAAACAATAGTAATATACACATGTCATTATGCGGCAGAGTTTCGCCACGAATTTAACGGCGCATTATTTCAACCTGCACCCCAGCAAGCGACCAACCCCCCAGCAGAACGTCGACCGAAGTGGGCTTGCCCTCAGCCGTAAGCAGCAGTCTCAGCTGAGACGAGTTTTTATCCGTGATTCTTGGACAGTTAGGGTTCTTCGGGCGCTGAATGAACATAGAATGAACATAGGGTGCACTGACTGTGAAAGAAATAAAATACACCATGCCCTGGTAATCCAAGTTACTTGGTTCACAATTTTCTACTGGTTTGTGATTTGTGAAATGGTCCAAAATGGCAGACCAGCACATATTAACTCATTCTACCCCAGACACACCAGAGGAAGATGAGGTTCGACCATGATAGTTCAAGGGTGATGCCAGAATAGCTTGGCGCCTATGGGCGCCAAGCTATTCTGGCATCACCCTTGAACTATCATGGTCGATCTGTGTCCTGCACTGCAATGCAGTCTTCAGAGGACAACGGCAAAATTAGGGGATTTCGGTGTTGGGATAGAATGAGTTAAAGTACCATTACGCATAAATCTGAAGACACTGACGCGCGCGTGCGAGAGTGCGAGTATGAGTCATAAGCGTAGCATTTTTGAATGGTGACTGTATAGATTGTTTATAGAGTGCCTTGGTTTTTTTTTTTTATAATACGTTTTGTTAATGGCGTTTTTGTAATTAGTTATTTTTGTACATTAGTTTTTGTTAAGCGCCTAGAGCTCTAATCCGAGGTTAGGCGCTATACAAGTACTCATTGTGTTTGTTATGCCTTGTCGACACATCTGATGAACAGATTGGATACGCAGCAAAAACACACGCGCAATCGCACTTATTTATTCTGCGCAGTGGTTAGCGTGTCTGTCTATTTTTAGCTGTTTCTTGTACTGAAAGCGTTGTATTTCAAGAACGGAGTGGAGTCATTGTCATGTTACTTTATATAAAGACGACGTGTGCTGAACTGGATTGTCGTGTGTCTAAACAAACCATAACTAGACCTGTGTGTAGCGTTTCGTAACCATCTGCTACAGAAGTGGATCTTTGAACAGTCACGGCGGCAGTGGGCCTTACTCAACTCATTCAGCCCCGACACACCACAGCAATATAAGGATGTAGCGTGATAGTTCACGGGAGGTGCCAGAATAGCTTGGCGCCTATAGGCGCCAAGCTATTCTGGCACCATCAACCATTACGCTGGATCTGTCTCCAGAAATGTAATACATACAGTCTTCAGAGGGTAACTTCAACATCTGGGGGTTTCGGTCTGGGGGCAGAATGTGTTAAACTCAATGGACGCATGACGAATCCGGATAAAACTAACATTATGCCGCGTATCCGAATGCAGTACGTCTCGAATGTTTAGAGTGCATTGAAAATATGGCCAGCCAAATTTACATTTGTTTCGAACTTTTCAAAAACTCCTGCAATAAATCAACACGTTCGTTGGCTGAATGACAAGACACTCTCTCCTGTCAGAGAAAAACGCATGTAAATGAAGTCAGCCTCGCGGGGGTGGGGTGGGGGGGGGGGGGGGTGGGTGGGTGGGTGGGGGGGGGGGGGGGCTCATGCGGGCTATATGGCTCTTGTATGTGTATTCTATCCCTGTAAGAGTTTGGCGAAAGCCGGTACTTTATCTATTTTTGAGAAAAAGCGAGATTTTCATTTTTAAACAATGAAAATCTCGCTTTTCTTATAAATGGACATACTGGATTTCGCGATATAACGACAGAGTGTGTGTATAAAGCAAAACGACCCCATGATCATCTCCTCTATATTTTCCTATATTTCTCCATTTTTCACCTAGGGGTCGCTGTAGTTTGCGGCACAGACCTCTCACCAATGACTTCGTCCTAAAATAATATTTTCAGAGAATAACTTTCAGAGAGAGGACATTGCACGAGATAGAGTTTTGCCAGCAAGACGACAGCTCTTCTGCTAACTCTGGTTATAAAAGTTTATTTCACCTCGAGGCTCATAGACTGGGACGTCAAATGGTTTTAATTTTCCAAGCCGTCTGCGGATGCGGACACCGGAAGGGCATAGACAACCGTGAGATGACAGTGCCTCATTGCGGCGGGGAAATGATTGCTCTCCCGTATTCAGCGGGTTGCTCCCTTGGCTGTCGTTTGAGGGCCGTTTGGTGGGAAAGTTTTGTCTACACTCATTTTCTAAGGCCGTCGATTCACCGCAAAATGGCACAATATTTTCGCTGGCGCGATAATTGGAAAAGTCTACTGTCTGGTGTGTGGGGGTATTTGAGGAGCAAATTCATTCACACGTTTGGCCTGATGATGGGGGGAGTTCACACGGCAATTCGCGCTCGGCGTATTAATATGCCATTATTATTTTCTTATCTCCTCGTCGATCGTGACCCAGTGCTTGATGGCCATCGGGCCGACGTCGGCCGCAGTTGGCCCGCGCACAAATGTGCGAGGACCTATTGCGTACAGAGGAGGTAGTCGCTTTGAAGCTTGCAAACGTAAACATGTGAAATATGACAGCGCCATCAAGTCATTATTACACCCAACTTTCCACGCATGAGAGAATGCAAGATAACAAGAAAACACCGAGGCAAACACGCAAGATGCTAGAATATGCACGAAGGGCGACAAAACAGTTTAGAATAGCGTAATGATATGCGCGCCGGTCTGTCATTTTGGACCTTCCGGCCCAAGGGCTGTGAGGTCTAAAATGGCATACCGACATACATGCATATATGTGTGCATCAATTAACGCCTTCGCTTACATTGGACTCAGATTGAAAGAATATTTTTTTGTGTGTAAATTCCAAGCGAAAGAGGTCCAGCCTTAAAAAAAGGAATTGGAAACAAAGTGGTGTCAGCAAGAGACATAGATCCTCATGAGCCCCCGCAAATGCGGGGGCTCATGAAGATCTATGTCTCTTGCAGTTGGGAGGATCTATGTCTCTTGCATGTGGATTGTTTTCATTTTTTCCGCGGTAGTGAAGGTGCTAAAAAATCTGTTAAGAAATGTTCAAAGTTGCACCAATATATCAGCTCTGGACAGCTTAAGGATGCACAATATTGACTGACACTATTACGTTGATTGAAATGAGTTTTAACCCCTTGACTGCTACTGGTGATGCCGTTCGGCGTAAAAGACGCGTGGTCACGCGTAAGCACGCGTACTTTTCGCCGAGCTGTATTGTCCGTAGCAGGAAAGGGGTTTAAAAAATGAAGTGAAAAAGCATGCGGGCAAACACAAGCAGCAGAAACAGCTAATGCCTTTTCTGTCGCACTTTTTAAAAATCACTTTAACCCCTTCACCGCCGGGGCACAAACAACCACACACAAAACTGCGGGTAAAGAACTTCATGAGCCCCCCCCCCCTCCCCCCTCCCCCCCCCCTCCCCCCCCCCCCCCGCAGAAGCGGGGGCTCATAAAGTTCTATGCCTTTTGTTAATCTCATTCATATTAGCTGTCTTTTTAGCACAGACTGCTAAGAAATCGCGTTTTCAGTCTGTATTAGTTGCAGATACTGCTTGCATGGTCCCTCGGCTGATACGGGGTTAAAAGGGGGGGAAAAAAGGCCGGTCGATTAATCAATTAAAACAAGTTTTGATAAAGCTCCGCGAGTATACAACACAGCCTGGAAACATAAACATCGATTCATCTACTCACTAGAAAACGCGATCCCCAGTCCCTGACAGCTAATTCCAAAAATCACTTCCCTTGTTTTTCTTGCAGCAACCCTGCAACAGAGAGAGGACGGAAGAAAAACATGAGCAGGCATGTAACGCAAATTCACACTGGGGTACTGATCGCGTTGCTTTTAATCCGAGTCCGCTGTGGGGCGCTTAGACAACTCCGGCAGTCCAGAGGCAAGCGGAAGATGGATCGACCATGACAGCTCAAGTGTAGTGGCCTTGAACCTTCATCTGGATTATCTGTTGACTGCAAATTGTGCAGAAATGTAATTTGGCATTAGCGTGATAGACTAAGTTGTGTTGACCCACTGACATTGGACGCAGATTGTGTTTCTGAAATCTTTGTTACTTCTACGCCGAAGAGCCCCATCCGTCAAAGAAACGTGGATACAAATTGGTCTCAGCAAGAGATATAGATAATCATGAGCCCCCGCAAATGCGGGGGCTTATGAGGATCTATGTCTCTTGCAGTTGAATCCTGTCCACATTTTATCGGCGGAAATAAAATCGAAACAGTTGAAGTATCTGACAGCAACAGATAACTTTAACGATACACGGGCAAAATTGCCCCCCCCCCCAACCCCCTCCCCCTCCCATCCTCTCATCCTCCCCACTCCCCCTTCCAAAAAGAAAAGTTCCAAAAGCCAAATCTTTTGACAGAAACACGCAATAACTTGCACAATGCAATGGAAACGTCGCTATACCACCATCGAAGCGGATGTAACAAAGACATAAACGCCATTTTTCCCACCTGCTATCTTTTCCGATCAGTTGTGCAAGATTCCAAAAATCGCACACAATCCTTGTGCTGCACGAACAGAACCCTATTGAGCCCCCGGAGACCTTTGCTCTGTAATACAATACACTTTCGCTTTTCACAAAAATGAACTTAGAGTCTTTTACCTTCTTTTACTTTTTTGTGTGTGAAAAGCTAGACTTTTTTAAATATCAAAATGAAAATCTAGCTTTTCATAAAAATGGAATTGCTGTGCCAAGCGTTTCCTTCACAGTGCAGATCTCTTACTGTTTCTACATTCGCGCGCAAGCTCTGTGATTTTGGACCTTACGGATTTAAGCAATCAGGTAAAAAATCACAGACCTGCACACATTGTTGTTTCTGACACAGAATGTGAGTACTATTGAGCTAAACCCCTTCACTGCTACTGGCAAAACCGATCGGCGGAAAAGACGCGTTGTCACGCGTCTTTTAAGCCGATCGGTATCGCCAGTAGCAGTCAATGCGTTTAATTTTTATCGTCAGTATTACAGGATGAATTATGTTAAACCAGTCTCCCAGTCGTGCATTGCTTCATTGGGACTGTTCTGCTTTATGGAAACTTTTTTTTTCTTTTGGTTAATGTTACCGTTGTGATGGTTATGACAGCGTTTCCTGTACGCAATTTCTGTAGACTCACGATAACAAAAGATACCGCGCCAGGAGCAGGAGCAGGAGAAAAACCTCCAGTTCAGCGCCAATAGCAGAAGTAGCATGAACGCATACAAAAGAACAAAGCAAATAGCCAAGCAGTTAAACGAGCAAAGAAGCTGCCAAACACGCCAGCACAGAAAGGCAACCAAAAACCTTATAGAGATACAGTTGAAAGATGAAATGGAGCGCGTGCGGACCTTTCCGAGATACCGTCTTGAGCTTACTAACCTGACTTTAAGAAAGTTGACCTAGTCCTCGAATGCTTAGGATAGTGTCTGGATAGGCAAATTTCTGTCGTGCCTTGACTCGAACAGACAATAAAGTATTGTATTGTATTGTATTGTATTGTATTGTATAGCTTGGTGCGTGGAGAAGCGACTAAAATCCAATGATACGCAACCTTAAAGGCATTGGCCCTTTTGCGTGTCGGCAGCGGTTTTTGTCGCCGCGATGATTCCTGTAGGAATCATCGCGACGAAACCCGCTACCGACACACAGAGAGTTAATGAACTAATGTGAATACATTGGTTGTGGACGTGAAAGGGTTAACAATTCTGAGAACCCTCACCCGTCAACAGCGGAACATGAAAAAGCAAATAAGCCCCGGCAGAAACATACGCTGAAAATGCGCACAGCAAGAGTTTGTAGCAACTTCTGTTTCCAA
>BTPG01000002.1:164341574-164344074 GCA_036245525.1 Semisulcospira habei
TAGTGTCTGACCCCGTTGCCTATTCTCTAGGCGACAATGGGTTGCAGATTGCATACAAAGGAAGCGACATGCAGATTCTACAAGCGCATAATGTTTATGGTAGACATGAGTTAACAGGGAAAAGCAGCGAACTTTACTCTCAGTCGTCTTTGGTATATCGTTTCCGGACCATGGTCATACCTTTCTTACGTCGTAACATTCGGTATCTGGGGGGGGGGGGGGGGGGGGCACCTGTCTCATTGAACGGGTTGATGGCCAACTCTGGATCGCAACGAATACAGTATCTCTCTTTACCATTACCATCTGCAAGAGACATAGATTCTCATAAGCCCCTGCAGGTGCAGGGGCTTATGACAACATAAGTCACTTGCTGGATCGAATTTGGGTTCTGGGGTACCTCACAAATTGAAGATGTCCTTTGGCGTTAACCCATTTAACCCCAAGGCCGAATTTCCCAAATTTTGGAGGTGTCACCTAACGATTATGTACAAGTTGCAGGAGATGGATCGACCATGATAATTCAAGAGTAGTACCAGAAACTGGCACTACTCTTGAAATATCATGGTCGATCCATCTCCTGCTGCAGAGCGTCTGGGCTATATGGGTTGAGTGTGCTTGCGAAGGTTGCAAAGCGTTCAGGACACTGTCAGTTCAGGCAAGTTTAGAGTGCCTCTGAGGGCAATTTAACAAGACCATAGGTTTGCCCCGGTAAATGCCAGTGGCCTCTGATACGATGATGTTAAACGTTAATTGGGAAACATTACATGGACGTCTGCTGACAATGTATTGAAACTACGGGCAAAAAGTGGGCTGATTTAACCCCTTCCGTGCCAGTGATCTCGAATTTCGCGTCTGCAACGACTGCACACTGCCGGCCGACATTAGCGTGACAAATTAAACACAGATGAAAATGGGACAAACTTAGACGTAAAGAACATGGGACCAAGATGAGTTATAAATCCTCATGGGCCCTCGCGACTCCCGGGGCTCATGAGGGTTTATGTCTCTTGCAGCTGGGTAGAATCCGCCTTGCCCCGGCAGTTAAATGTGTTAAACGTTACGCTAAGCTCTTTCAGCTAAATATGTTTTGGACGAGCACCTTCCCTTAAATAAAAGAGACCGATCGAAAGTGAATCTGCCGTTTGCCTCGTGGTTTATCTAGCATTACCCGGTTGTGCATTATGTACTGAACATGTTCGTCAGTCACTTTTAGCAGCAAATTCCACCCAGGCAGTTGCTCCATCGAATGAATAACAAACTAGAAAGCACGAATACAAACTTTCTGGCTCAAATGCCCAACAAAAGCCGAAACTTGTCTCCACTAACAAGCACTCTCGGCTCCATTCGACACTAATCGGCAATTCCCGGAGCGGAAATGACGTAGCACGCAGAGTCAGAGGTCTGATTGGATGCGGCGGTCATGTGGTGGGGCAACTGTTTTGAAAAGCAACATGGCTCCGTGACGATGGTTTGTCTGGGGACAGCTAGACTATGAGTTGATGTGTGGATTTCGTCAACTCAAATCCATCTGCAAGATTCATAGAGTCTCATGAGGCCCTGCTTCAGCAGGGGCTCATGAGAATCTGTCCCTATTGCTGTCAGAACTCGCTCACAGGCATTTGCATGCTCTGTTTAGAAAGTTATCTGGGTCTGAGCGTAGTAGGAATGCGTATGAAAAGGGAGAAGGGCGAGAGAAGATGACTTGGGGATTCATTTGTTTTCACAAAACAAGCAGTTACAGTGCCTGGAAACGGAATTATGGCAGTATGGAAAATCATACAAGTTTTAGTTTATACAGTGTATTTAGTCATAGATGAAAAGCTTCCGGTTATAAAAACTGGCACTCATCTTGGCAACTCAACTTAATCAGCGAAGCATGCCGTTTACTGAGCAATTACTGAAGTATAAATAAAAATTCCCCTACTCTGGTTCAGGGTCGTTTCAGCCCATCACAGCCAAAAACAAATGACCCCCTACCCCTCAACTGCAAGAGGCATAGATCCTCATGAGCCCCCGCAGGTGCGGGGCCTCATGAGGATCTATGCCTCTTGCTGACGGCCACTTTGAGTCCGTGTTCTTTGGACGGCTGGGTCCCTTTAGCGTTGAGTTATCAAATATTCCAGAAGCAAAAACTGCGACCACTAACAGTGGATAGGTAAAACGTAAATTAACCACTTGAAAGACATTTAATAATACGGCGCATTAACCCCTTCACTACCCTAGAAAAATTCAACACGACCCAGCTACAAGAGGTATAGATCCTCACGAGTCCCCGCAGTTGCAGAGGCTCATGAGAATCTATACCTCTTGCTGAAACCGCTTTGAATCCCTGACATCAAAAAAAATATCAATTTTTTTTTTTTTTTTTTTTTTTTTTTTTTTAACATGGAAACATATGGCAATAAACCGTGACTATCTTATCATATCTGTTACTTGGACGACTTGGGCGCTATGGCGTTGTATTAACGAAGATTTAAGGAACACAATCTACGTCCACTGG
>BTPG01000002.1:164349074-164386574 GCA_036245525.1 Semisulcospira habei
AGGCATGGTCTAGTCGAGACTGACTTCTCGGTCATGCGGCGTGCACGCATGCGCGCATAATAATCGCAGGATGCTCTTGACGCTGCGCCAAGACAAGATCGTAGTTCGGCGTACCATGCAGAAACTGTTCTGGGTTGCCCTCCGTCCAAACACTTCCAGACATACAAGTGCTTAGGTTCTCACAAGGTCGTGCATTCGCAGCTTAAGGTCTCATGGGCATCTGTGCTTCTTGCCGATTAAGATTCGCTTCGTCTGTTTCTTAAATTAACCCATTTAACGCAAAAGCCTCCAAAATTTGGAGCGGTGTGACCTAACGACTATGTACCAATTACAGGAGACTGATCGACCATGATAATTCAAGGGTAGTACCAGATTAGCTTGGCGCCGACAGGCGCCAAGCTAATCTGGTACTACCCTTGAATTATCATGGTCGACCCATCTCCTGCTGTAGTGCATAAGGGCTGAATGGGTTAAGATTGTGTTTCGGGTAAAGCCGGCGTCGAATGAATTGAGAGCTTCAAGCCGCCAACGACTTGAATCTTGATCGAGCTGCAGAATATAAAATTCGAAACTTCAGATGGAAAAGGACTGAAACGGTTTTTATTTCATTTTATTTTTCCTGATAATTGTGTGTAGTATGCTGTGCTTTTGGCCCTTACTCTGTCAGCCTGTAAGGTCCAAAATCACAGCTCATCACACAAAATAATAATGTCGTGCTTTAATGAGATGGATGCATAAGAGGTTGTGTGTGTGTGTGTGTGTGTGTGTGTGTGTGTGTGTGTGTGTGTATAGATATAGGCGGTGTGTGTGTGTGTGTGTGTGTGTGTGTTTGTGTGTGTGTGTGTGTGTGTGTGTGTGTGTGTGTGTGTGTGTGTGTGTGTGTGTGTGTGTGTGTGTGTGTGTGTGTGTGTGTATAGATGTAGAGAAAGCTGGATCGCCGACAAGCGGCATAATAGACGCAACAGATAATTAGGCTGACAACGACCGCCGTTGGCCCGCGCACGACTGTGTGCGGGCCGACAGCGACCGACTGATGCCATGATGACCTGCGGCCAGCTTGGGTAAGACCCTGCATCACTGATAAACATTTTGATTCCCTGTTCCAAAATGTGTTCCACCTTCACTTCACCTGACCATGGCTGTGCAGATCAGGAAGCTGTCAACAGACCAAACGAACACTCTCGTAGCCAATCGACGCCTCTCGACTAATAGTTTTCTAGTGGCAAGCCGTGACGTCATTTTCCTGCCTCAGAAACCGCCCAGTCGCCGTGCGCGAGCACGCGCACGCGCACGCGAACGCCCGGCGTTTGAATAAGCGAATTACGGTGGGTGAATTAAGAAGAAATAGTTCCACGCGTGCTCCGTACTAACTGGCGCCTGGGGCCATATCGCCGGACGCTTTCCCAGCGTGTCTTTTGGACGTATGTTGGTTCATCTCACAATCGCTTGTTTGCCCCGAATACTGGGCGTTTCTGATCACCCCACCTCACCTTCCCCGGCGCCGTTCAAACATTGTGGTCATTTTTTTTTTTTTTTTTTACAAGGGGCATAGGTCCCCACGAGCCTCCGCAGTCTGCGGGGGCTCATGAGGACCTATGCCCCTTGCGGATACTTGATTGTTTGGAGGCAGGAGTGTCACGTTTGGGCAAAAATCTCGCGCGTTTGTTCTGCCTGGTCCCGCCCCGTGGTCCCGCCGTAGCTGGAGGCTACGCGATGTCTTTGGCTACAACTCCCGGTGATTTCCTGCGCGTAAAATAAAAAGAAGAAGAAGGAAAAAAAGAAACAGACGTAAATAGGAATCCAAACTCCCAATAACAGCTAAAAAAAAACATACGTATGCTTCTGTCCCTAGTGCAGCCTTATTCATCTCTTTGCGGAGGCCCTAGTCCAGCAGCTATTCCTGTCCACAAGACGTTCTATGATAGTCCAGCAGCACACCCTAAAGACTCAGAACTATGGACCATCATCTGGCCACGTCTTCTCCAGGTGCTCATGAGGATCCGCGCCTTGTGCAGGTAAAAGGAGTTCCGCGATGGAGCCTGATGGGGGAGCCGCATGATTGCTAATTCAATCACCAAGGGAAATAACCGCTTTCTGCGGGTGCTTGAAAGGCCGAGAAATGACGGAGACACCGCGTTCTAGGACAGTCTTCCCAGATGTCCCAACCCATACGCAAGAGGCATAGATTCTCAAGAGCCCCTGCTTTGCAGGGCTCAAGAGAATCTATGCCTCTTGAAGGGATGTACATGCCCCATTTATTCATATCTCTGCTCGTTTGCGGGAGAGGACACTGAGGTTTTAGTCCGCGATTTGGGGGAACTGGATGCCGGCCTTTCTTTCGAGTCACAGCTTTAGAAGGTCCGAGTTGTGTAAACACCGCATTACGGATCATGCCAGCGGCCAGTTTGGCGGTTCCTGGACGTTCTGTGATTGAATAAAAGATTCTAGGAAACCGGAGTAACTCTTGTTAGCATTGATTTCACACATAGAGTTAACCCCCTTCTGCATGCAGCCACCGCTACTATCAACAGTACCAGATGCTGGAAACACAAAGCGGTTAACTCGGGTGACTGTATCCTTAAATCTGAGGATGCAAGCCGTATTCATGCTACCCTTTTGAATAAATCCTCGCTTTCGGCAGCTCGTAGCCTATCAGATTAACTCATTCGCGGCCAACCTCATCTAGACGCGCGGCTTATGCAGCGCATCCGGATGCGGCTGGCCGCGAATGAGTTAAACAAGCGGCACAAATTCGGATTTTAGTAAATTTATTCAGTCAGTCACTGACAAAAATTCCTCTTTGACTCTCTTCAAAACGGATCTTAACGTCGACAGAATTTCGAATTTCATGTTCATTCAGACAGCAGCCAAACGGAATTCTCTTTATCCTCTGAAAGAAAGGCTACAAGGTAAGACGTGGTGGGAAACGTTTGAACAAAGTTGAGCCTTCCTATTTCCAGATTTTTGCACTAATTTGATTAACCCATTCAGCCCGGCGGGTGTATTTCCCAAATTTGGAGGCGTCATCTAATGACTATGCACCAGTTGCGGGAGATGGATCGACCGTGATAATTCAAAGGCAGTGCCAGACTAGCTTGGCGCCGACAGGCGCCAAGCTAATCTGGCACTATCCTTGAATTATCATGGTCGAACCATTCTTGCTATAGTGCGTCAGGGCTGAATGGGTTAAATCTTGTTAACAGCTGTGTAGTTCCCGGGCATCCAATTAATGGCGTTCCCCAAGATTTTGCGTGCATTCGCGAGGTAGAAAATACGTCTTTTTGGGATTCCCGGAAAGAAAAGCGAGTTTCATTAACCCCTTGCGTGTCGGCAGCGGTTTTGGTCGAGATGATTCCTGCTGCCGACACACAATAGGGTTAACAGCACACAGAGGGAATGTTGAATCAAGAGATGTCGTCGATGTAACTGAGAAAAACGCAAAGAACAGAAGATTACACTATGCAAAGTTGAAATGTTTGAGACAAGTCAGAGTGGGGCAATTTTTTTTACAGTTGTAGTTACTGCGGCTCAATTTTTTTTCCGCCTGCAAGAGGCATAGATTCTCATGAGTCCCTGCATTGCAGGAGGTCATGAGAACCCATGGCTCTTGGAAGTGGAAGTCAGCACAATTTTACATCCTTACACTGAGGCAGCCAAGACTTTCTGGTTAAAGGGGACGCGAAGCCAACACGACGCAGGGACTTTTTCTTAGTCGTACACAGCAGAATCAGCTAACATAAAGACTTGTTGAAATCGGAGTACTGTCCCGAATTTAAAAAGTTCTTTTTTGCTAGCTGATTCTGTTGTGTTAGACTATCAAAAAGTTCACACAAAATTATACGGAAGAGCAAAAGAAATGCGACACCATTCGAGTCATCGGAAACACTTAAGTTTTATGTTCTCTTGACTTTGGGTCCTCTTGAATCCTACTTTGTACGTGTTTTTTTTAAAACAAAAATTAATTTTATTTATTTATTTTGATTGAAGCGTCTAGACGAAAAGGTGTCTTCTAGCCATTAAAGTCACTCTTTCAGTCATTCGGATACGTAACAGCACTTCCGGCCGTCTCGTATATCTCTTTCACTTTCAACATGCAGTGACAACGGATACACAGAAAACGTATTAATCATGAATATAAATATCGATTCAATCGCCTTTCGAGAAAAATAATAAACACGCAGTTGCTGGCTAGCTCTTCAGCTTGATTTCCAATGCCCCCGCCCCCTCCCCCCCCCCTCCTTTCCAAACACGCACACACACACACACACACACACACACACACACACACACACACACAAACACATACACTCAGACACACATACACACACACACACACACACACACAAACACAATACTCAGACACACATACACACACACACACACACACACTATCCAACCACCCTAAAAATGCTTAACTCTTTGCGTGTTGGTAGCGGTTTTGTCGCGATGATTCGCGACCAAAACCGTTACCAACGCGCAACGGGTTAATATTGTCCGCAAAGTGTCGGGGCATTAAAGAACAAACGGAACAGCCTGGTGGTAGGTTCGAATCACGGTGCCTGTCCCGGTAGCTGGGCTGGCAATCCTGGGGAAGAGACGGGCTTGTTTTTTACCATGTCCTCAAGACTCACTCGCTTGACGTCAGTGGAAGATAAGCCCCAATTGTCCCCCTACCTTCCATTTGACAAATCTTATTTAATTTACCTTTGTTGAGGTGTATCTTTCCACATCAGAGTTTGCTCTTCAGTTTTACATTCTGACCAAACATGCCGCACATGTAACTGCATTTTGATTAAACCACAAAAGACGCAGGGCAGACCGAACGGGACTCCAGGTCTGGAGAGCTTCGTCAGGGTCGATAACCAATTACCGTCCTGAGGAGGAGACCAAGAAGGTAGCGAGCCGTAAGTTGTCTGCCCGTCATTTCGACCCCTCTCACTTCCAGCATCAGCTGGTTTGTTCCCCAGCGATCTCAGGCCATCGAGCAGACGTCGGCCGCAGTCGGTCCGCGCACGTCTGTGCGCGGGCCTACAGCGGCCGACGTCGGCCCGATGATCTTTTGCGCAATTCGGACCCTTTCCATTTGTGTCTGCAATGTGATAAAGAAGAAACAATGTCGTACAGTTTATAGATCATTAATAATATACTGTACTGCACACAGAAGTATGAAATAGATCGATCGAGATAGCGTCAGGGTCGTATCTGATCAGCTTGGTAAAGGCGCCAAGCTGATCAGTCACTACCCTTAAGCTATCTCGACCCCTTATTAATCGTCCGAATTGCTTCTGAAAGGGCAAGAGTCAAAGGGACCTATCCGGCCCTGTCCAAAGTTACAGGCTGAAAGCACCGATAATCTGTTTGCGTCTGAGTGAAATAGACTCAAATGCCGTTGTTTATCGCTAATAAAGAACACAGATCAACATAAACGCCAATACCTTGAAGGGGCTCATGAGGATCTGCGCATCTTGTACACGGAAGGTTTCGATGAGATACTGTACCCTCGGAATGAAATTTTAACACGAATGGTCCGTGTGACTACAAAATGTGTCAGTGTTATGGCAAGACAAACTCACACGCCTACTAGAAGTAAAACACTGGAGACGTCATCATCACGACGCCTGCCGATCCGTGCCAGTCGGAGGCACATATCCTCATGTGCTTCTGCAAGTGCAGTGTCTCATGAGAACGAGTTTTTCCTGTAGATGTAAAATGATGTCTAAGAGCTTCACCCCCCCCCCCACCCTCACCTCACCCCTCCCTAAAAAAGGAAGAAGCCCTAATTAGAAATGATGCCCATGCAAGCACGACTGCTTACAGATCAGTTGATAGGCAAGAGGCATAGATTCTCATGAGCCCCTGCAAATGCTGGGGCTCATGTGAATCTATGCCTCTTGCAGGTCTGAGAGTGACTAGATGATGAACTATAAAAAACGGAGTGATGTCCACGCTAATTTTGGGAAAGGTCTGGGGTCAAGAGTGATAGAGAGTGATATAAACCCACGCTCGAATGATTCTTATTACGTGAGGTGGTTCGGGGGCGCTGGTCAATGGCGCCTTGCACTTCGTTTTACGCGGGGTCACGAGGCAATATTTTTAGCTGATATGCGGATATTTAACCATTATGAGGACATGAGTTTGAGGACATGCAGATCGTCAGAGACTCAGCGTCATTTTGGCTTCCTGACAGAGGTAGGTCGCAGTGTGCAAGGGATCTGTCAGTCTAACCACCAGTTGAAGCAAATACTGGCGGTTGCCAGCTTATAGACTCTCTCCGTGGTGTGTTTCCTGTTCGCACACCCTGTACCACTCGGCTTCAGTTGTAATCAGAGACCAAATCTCTGATTTTAAGACTAGGTCTGTCGGCGCTAGAGACTGGACGTGAGCTTGCCCAATGATCCACGCCTGTGTTTACTTTGTAAGCTGAAGGTAAAGGCTGCCGTCAAAAACTGTTTGTTCATTTTATTTCCAGTTTCAACATCCTACAAATGGCCCGGCGGTTACGCAGCACGCAATCCAATCTTTCCTGTCCAGCGAAAATGTGAACATCCCGTTATTGCATGACAAATATTGGCAAGAGTGAGCTTATCAATCGTGTGCTGTTCTGTGACTTTGGACTTTACGGCTAGAAGCCGTAAGGTTCAAAATCACAGACCAGCACTCACATGTTGCAAAAAAACACAACAAAAACAACAAAAACAACAACAAAAAAAAAAAAACAACAAAAAAAGCCCTGTCAAAGCCAAACACAGGTCGCGTCGCTGAGTTGATTTACGAGGGAAAAATTAAATTTGGCTCTGACAGACTGTCAGCTTGTTGGCTCTTCTTCTGAAAATCAATGATCCCAGCAAACATTTCGTGTAAGAAAATTCCTAAAAGAACTAGTTTAGTTTTGGGGGAAAATGGATCGATGGAGTGTGAAATATAGATCGACCATGATAGTTCAAGCGTGGTGCCAGAATAGCTTGGCACCACCCTTGAACTATCATGGTCGATCCTTGTCTTGCTGTAGTGCATCAGGGACCCTATCCTTATCGAACCAGATAAACTTACAGACCCAAAAGCCTACATCAGCGATAAAGAGAGGAACCCAACGGAGAAAGAAACACCCTTGGAGAAATGACAGTTACGACACAATTTATTAATAATATTATTTCAAAATAGACAAGCAAACAAGCACACAAATCAGACGCTACTTATCTTGTGACTGAGAAGAAGCAAAATGGCAACTTAAAGCATTGTACTCGCAAAGTAGTCACCTTTTTAGTCTGGATTTCTACATCAGCTATGCCGCCGTGAGATTGCCTTGGCCGCCTGCTCGGCCTTAAAACCAAATAACTAACTAACTACATCAGCTATGCGTGAAGGGCAGTAAAGTAAACAGCTCAACAGATGTCCCGCTGGACTACATCAGCTAATACACATGAAATTACAAATCGAATAATATTTCAGGAGTAGTGTCCGTTTAGGTTATCGCTTTTAGGCTAATCAGCAAACTGCCATTGAGCTTTTGTGACAGATCAGACAAACACAGTTTTGTTCTAGTGCTTCGAAGACGATTCTTAACTCATTCGAGACGTGCCGCCTCCGGATACGCGGCATATGCCGCGTTTCCGGAGGCGGCACGTCTCGAATGCGTTAAAAAGGAGCCAATTGTCTGTGGAAACGAAAGTCATAAATTGCCAACTTCAAAGTCTGGAAGTTGTTTGGAGTACAACTTTTGCAAGCGTCTGGCAGTTCAGTTCAAAACAGTAATCAACATTTATAGCTTTACCGCATCATAAATTTAAGGAAATCGACGCAATTCTGACATATTCAAAATGTACAACAATGCATTTATAGGATAATGTTATTGAATAAATTAGCACTTACTTTTTCCTCGGAAAGTACAAGTGTTTCAAAACAGTAAACACTGCATTACTGGATTAGTTCCAGACACATATTTCTAATCGCAGCCAAATGTCTACAAGTATTTCCATTTCAGGATAAAATATTGACGTAAAGTACTGGTGCTATATTACAGTTAATTTATATCAGTTTGTACACAACTTAACAGTATTCTGCCTCTCTCTGCCTCTCACTGTCTCTGTCTCTCTCTGTCTCTCTCTGTCTCTGTCTGTCTGTCTGTCTGTCTGTCTGTCTGTCTCTCTCTCTCTCTCTCTCTCTCTCTCTCTCTCTCTCTCTCACACACACACACACACACACACACACACACACACACACACACACACACACACACACACACACATACAAATACACACACACACAAACACACACACACAAACACACACACACACACACACGCACACACATGTCTCTGCCTTTCTCCCCAAAAATACGGGTTTTTAATGCGGCATTTAACCATTTCCTTGTCAGCAGCGGTTTTTGTCGCGATGATTTTTACAGGAATCCTCGCGACAAAAACCGCTGCCGACACGCAGAGGGTTAAACTAACAAGACACAACTTTTAACGTGATCAATACAAGTGCCACCCTGCCACAGCTGAACAAAAATTTTAGAAGACACAACTCTTTTAATCAATCGATTTCTGATAGAAAAAACAACATTGTTACTTAAAACAAGCAAAGATTGTGTGTCCACAACAGCGTGTAACAATTTACTTCCCAGGGTCAGCTGAATCAATTAAGAAACGACTACCGAGAATTAAGTAGTGGAAGCTGGATCGACCATAACTGCTCAAGGGTAGTGCCTGATTAGCTTGGCGCCTCTCCAGGCGCCAAGATAATCAGGCACTGCCCTTAAGCCAATAGTCAGGCGATCTTAAACATGAGCTAGGTACACTGGCTCTGGACGTCAAAGTTTTTGTTGTTGTTGTTGTTGTTGTGTTGTCGTTGTTGTTGTTGTTGTTGTTGTGTGTGTGTGTGTGTGTGTGTGTGTGTGTGTGTGTGTGTGTGTGTGTGTGTGTGTGTGTGTGTGTGTGTGTGTGTGTGTGTGTGTGTCAGTGTGTGTGTTGAAAGATGGTTGTTGCTGGGTGAGGCACAAAATTCAACATCACAAACCAACACAAAGAACTATTTCAATCAGCGATCGTCAATAGGACCCAAAGCAACATCAATGTTTATCTAAAACTTCACCATACGGTCATTGAGTCAGACTGCGCAGCTAACCTCTCGTTGCTAATTTTCTATTAGCCTTTCGTGCTTGGTCGACCCGAAAAGACTCGCCAGTAACGAATTTGAGTCAAAATAGCAATTTTCCGGTGGTTCGGGGGAAGCGGAAAGAGCGACGGTTTGGTCAATGCAGACGAAGCCAGAAGCATAATAGACCAAACGTAACAAGTTACTGTTAGGAACAGCACACGTGGCCTACACCGCCTCAATATGTGAGATTCATTATTACGTGCTAAACAAGCCCGGCCACGGCCAAGCAGCGTCGCTCGCGAGTGTTCTAAACTCAAACTTATCCCAATCAGCACTGACGCACTACAGCAGGAGATGGGTCGACCATGATAATTCAAGGGTAGTGCCAGATTAGCTCGGCGCCTGTCCAGACCAAAAAGATGACTGCCACTGAGGCGTGTAAAATGCAAAGAAGTACCCAACGGAGAAAGAAACACGCTTAGAAAAGACGTTTACAACACAATTTATTAATATTTCGGGTAAATACCCTTTGTCAAAATAGACAAACAGAGAGATCACCCGCTAGTTGACTTATCTTCATTCGCAGAAGGAATGCTTCAACTGAAGGAGGTGACGTCTGCCACGGCCCTTGAATTATCAAGATCGATCCTTCTCCTGCAACCGGTGTATAGTCATTAGATGATGCCTATAAAATTTGGCGGGAAATACGGCCGTCGGGCTGAATGAGTTAACTACCTCTTGCTGATAGGAACTTACTCTTCTCCTTGGTATTAGTACTGTTAAACGATTAACCCCTTGCTGACAGTGATCGCGAATAGCACGTGTTTCAAACGACTGCACACTGACTGATATTCGCACACACACACACACACACACACACACACACACACACACACACACACACACACACACACACACACACACACACACACACACACACACACAAAAAAAAAAAAACCGCAAAGCAACTGCGACCAAAAATAGGCACAATGAACATAGGACTAACATAAACATCAATCCTCATGAGTCCCCACCCCTCCCCCTCGCGTGTGTGTGTGTGTGTGTGTGTGTGTTGGGGGGCGGGGGGGGGGGCTCATGAGGGTTTATGTCTCTTGCAGCTGGGTAACGTTCGCCTTGCCCCGGCAGTCAAGGGGTTAAAACTTGTGAAGTGCAAAAATCGTCCTGCCCCTAAACCACATGAACATCGACCTGTGCCGCCCCTTCCCTCCACAGCACTACCCCCGTCTTTTTACTCACTCAGCCCGACGGCCGTACTTCCTAAATTTTGGAGGCGTCATCTAATGACTATGCATCAGGTGCAGAAGATGGATCAACCATGATAATTCAAGGGCAGTGCCAGATTAGCTTGGCGCCGACATTATCATGGTCGACCCATCTCCTGCCGTAGTGCGTCAGGGCTGAATGGGTTAATACAACATTCAAAATAAAAATGCGTCCACAAATATCTATTTAAAAAAATTGTTGCTTTGATACCATGACTGCACGGGCTCATGAGCATCGATGCGTCCTGTAGAGGAAAGCGGACGGCTTAGGCTGACTCAAACGATCGTTGGAACTTCTGGCCCTCTCCCTGTCACTCACTCTGAAGCTGTCAGCGAGATCCAAAGTCCTGCTGAGATGGTTTCAGTGTAAACAAAATGTTTCTTCAAAATGTTTTGAAAAAAAGATCACAAATCTGTTTATTTTTGCGTGTATATTTGGGCCGTTCATTTAACATAGAAGAAATACATTTTATGCACCAAGTAGTCGGTTGCGGTATTATTTCTGAAATTGAAAGCAAAGTTTAAAAAGTCAGCACCCACGACATTAAGCGAGTAACTTCAATCCAGAAGAAAAACTAAATCCACTTTAAGGAGTTGTATTTTCTTTTCGTGTGTTTTTCTGTTTATAATACATTTGCTCAGAGTCCATTATACCGCTTTAACACACTGACCTCTACGATGAAATTCCCCAAGTAGACGTTCTCCTGTAGTCTACAGGAGACAGATTAACCATGATAGTTGAAGGTAGTTCAAGTTCAAGGTTTGTGCCAGAATAACTTGGCGCCTATAGGCGCCAAGCTATTCATGCTCTCACAAACCAGATAGGTGAGGCTAGCGCTGGCAGAATTGTAAACAAACCAAGGGGAATCACAGCGCTGGACAGACAAACAGTTAGATCCCCTGCCCCCGCCTATCAGGCACCCAATCGCCAGCCCACAGAGAAATACGCAGGTATAGTACAAGACGATCATTTCCATCCTTTATTTATTCATTTATTTATTCATGCTCTGACCTTAAACTAGCATTGTCGATCCATATTTTTGCAAGAAGTAAGGGCTAAATAATTCGAAACGTGCAGCGAAAAGCCGCGTATCCAACTGCAGCACGTTTTCAGTGTGAAGTCGAACACCATGAACATCATATCAATAGGCACAACTGAAACTTCACCCGGTCAAATCACCCCACCACAAGTGCCATGATGCACCCCTCCCTCTCCCATCCCCTCCTCCCCCCAATGCACCTCCGCCACCCAAACAACCCTCCAACCCAGCCCCCCCCCCCTCCCCTCCCACTTTAGCGCAAGAACTGGAAGATAGGACGAGTGTTCCACAGTCAATAAATCGTTACATCAAAATGCCAACAAAATATTTAGCCCACGGCGCTTTAGGGTTTGGGTGGTAAGTGGCTAAAACTGTTGGTGGGGTCGGTTGTATGAGTGACCTTAAATCCTGCGCAAGCTACTAAGCAAGGTGCTGAGCTATGTAGCGGAGCGCCTTGCTTAGGGACCTGCGCAGGACTAAACGCACTCAGGCAAATCAAGCCTGCTCTGTTGCGGCTGTTCTTTGAGAGGCAACCCTTCCTGACTAGAGCCATCTCACGTGCAGCGTCATTTGAGAAAGACAGGTCGACCGTCATTTACAGCCAAAGAGTAGTGCCTGAGTATCTTAGGATCCGACTACTTTGAGTCTGAAACTACAGGGTGTTGAATCTACGTTGACAGTTCAACGGTAGTAGTGACTGGTTAGTAGACGTAAGAAGTCAGTCACAGTCAATACTCTTTGAAAAATGATGGTCGATCCAGTTCCCGCGACTTGTGCGCAGTGCTTAGCAGAGTCCGTTTATTTTGTTACCTCAGTGACACTTGAACGTAACCTGCTCATTGCCAATGGACGCAGACTATGATTTTGACGTCTTTGTTGACGAAACGCCAAAGAACGTCAGCCGCCAAAGAAACATGGATATGAGCCTAGCAACTGCAGATGGATTACGTCCAAGAGTTCACCTTTTCTAGGCAGCGAAGTGGTTAAGTGTTCCCAAACCCAACCCCCACTCCACCCCCAAACCCGGGCCCCTCGTTATAGAATCCTTTTTTTTTTTTTTTCTTTTTCTTTTTCTTTTCTTTTTTTTTTTTTTTTTTTTGTTTGTGGGGGGGGGGGGGGGGGGAGGAGAAGGCGGGAAGGTGAGGGGGGTGGGGTGCTCAATATTGACCCAATAAAAGCGAAAAAAACCAACACAAAACATCTCTTTGAATGGACAGTTTGGACAGAAAACCACGGCCGAAACATCATCACATCAAAATGCCGAGAAAAATATTAGCCATTGGGCCCACAGGCTCAAGTGGCTAATGATGCCAAAATTGCGCTTCCGTGGTTGCTCTTTTCGCTCCAACCTCGATTACCATGCCCAGCTGCAAGAGACCTAGATCCTCATGAGCCCCCACGTTCTCGGGGGCTCATAAGGATCTATGCCTCTTGTAACGACAGTTTATGTCTATGCTCGTAAGACAGTAAGGCGTTATTCTACTTTCAGCCTTTGATCGTTTGAATCTTTTCCTGCTTCTAAGGACCTTAAATACTTCTTCCACTCGCCCACCCGCCCCCCCCCCCCCCAACCCCCACCACCACCACCACCACCACCCCTTCGCTAGAAGTAGTAAAAACTATTCACCATCAAGAGTTTTTCCGTCAAGATTTTTGTTTTTAAAGGAAGACACTGCACGTTAAAAGTGCGAATACGGAACTAAAAATCTCTTGCTCACTTTGACCCCGAAGCACATGCATGCCATTGAGAACGCAAGTACCACCGTTAGAATCAGATAAACAAGAGTTGCAAGAAAAGATTTTCTGGTCACAAAGACAAATGTTACCTTCACTCATTCGAGGCCAGCCGCATCCGGATGCGCAGCATAAGCCGCGCATACGGATGCGGCGGGCCTAGAATGAGTGAAGCAAGCGTGTGCTGGTCTGTGATTTTGGACCTTACGGTTTTCAGCCGAAATCAAAACTCGAATAATTCGCAGGAGTTCGATAAGTCCTCAAGACTCAACTCTCTCTCTCTCTCTCTCTCTCTCTCTCTCTCTCTCTCTCTCTCTCTCTCTCTCTCTCTCTCTCTCTCTCTCTCTCTCTCTCTCTCTCTCTCAGCAGACTAGCGTTGACCATAGAAAGTGCAAACAGCCGAGGTCATTTCCAGAACCAAATGTTGAATTCCTTGTTTCTTGCTCTCAAGTGAGACACTGCGTACACTACGCTGGAGACTTACCTACACTTCGAGAGCTCAGTGGTAGGCATTGGCTGGAACGACTTCTCTTCCCGCAGTTTAACCTGTTTAACTCCATGGCCGAATTTCCCAAATTTTGGAGGTGTCACACGATTATATAATACCAGTTGCAGGAGACGTTTCGACCATGATAATTCAAGGGTAGTGCCAGATTAGCTTGGCGCCTGAAGGCGAAAAGCTAATCTGGCACTACCCTTGAATTATCATGGTCGATCCATCTTTACTGTATTGTGTCGGGGCTAAATGGAGAAGAAAAAAATAACATACAACAAGTTTTGTTATCGCGTCCTCCAAACCCCATCTCTTTAAGTGTCCGTTTGCAGTGTGGCTAAAAAGTGGTTCAGTGGTAAAAAACAACAACAAACAAAAAAAAAAACTGTTTCATCCTGCCCCCAAACCACATGAAAATCGACCTACCCCGCCCCTTCTACCACTCCCACCCCTCTCCTTTTAAAATATCACTCCACATTAAAAGGCAAAGCCGAAATGCATCCACAAATATCTTTTGAAACACGTTGCTTTGATTCCATCTTGCCCCCAAAACACGATGCTTCGAGTGGCGGGGAACCGCAAGCATAACTACACTCGCAGAGAAAGTGAAAAAATGTGTATTAAAAAAAACCGCACACAATTTCTTTTGAATTGACTGTTTTGCCCTTAAACCAATATCTCAGCGAGAGGCAATCCTTAATAAAAACAAACATCGCGCAACGATTTCCAGTCCCGACGCAAACAAAGAAATGTGATCGACTCGAAGCTAAAGGGTAGTCCCTACGGCGCCAAGCTGATCAGGGACTGCCCTTTAGCTTTCTGGATCGACATGATCTAAAGTGTGTTTGGCAGATGAGGTGAAATCAGTGTGGTTTGGCTTCGGATCTGGAAAGGTGAACAAAACCGTGTGTTTCTAAATGCATTTACACTCTCAGCGTTGCGTTTCATGCCACGGATTCACTCCACTTCATTTTTTGAAATGTCTGGTTTAACGAGGAAGCCCTTCGATCTGCCACAAGCTATTGACTATACTTTAATGAGCGAACGAAAGCGAGGCTTCTTGAGGCCTTCACCTCGCTGTTCGGGTCTCCGCGACCTACACAAATCCTTTAATGTTATTCTTTGCGATTTTCCTCTATTACTGTTCCAAAATGTGACATTTCGCTTGGATTCGTGTTCCTCGGTGACACGAAACTTAAAATAACGGCACAACACGGTGTGAGGGTCACGAGTCGAATGCGAGGCTCCTTCCGACTTTCACCTCATGAATACTCCAGAGAACGGCACACAGACACTCGTGACCTTACCCAGGCAGCAGCAAGGGCCTCAGTATGTGTCTTAGAAGGATGCCATGCACTTACAACCCTGCACACTGGTTGTCTCACTCGATTCGCTATCCCTGATAGCGTTAGCGAATCGGGCGAGACAACCAGTGTAACGTCACTGCTGATCGTTTTGTGATGTTAGTCTTGTTTTCTTTTTTTACTTAGACTCTCTTTCTCTCTCTCTCTCTCTCTCTCTCTCTCTCTCTCTCTCTCTCTCTCTCTCTCTCTCTCTCTCTCTCTCTCTCTCTCTCTCTCTCTCTCTCTCTCTCTCTCTCTCTCTCTCTCTCTCTCTCTCTCTCTCTCTCTCTCTCTCTCTCTCTCTCTCTCTCTCTCTCTCTCTCTCTCTCTCTCTTAGTGGACAACCAATTAAGCTGGGAGCCGCATACTGACTCAATATGCAAAATAATCTCCAAAAATCTGTTCCTGTTATCAAAACTACGCCATATAGTTAATACTGATATCCGTAAACTCTTTTTCCATGCGCATATCAAAACGCAGTGTGACTACAGTTCTACCGTCTGGGATGGATGCAGCGAAGTTCACATGAAAAAAGTTAATTCCTTGTATCGTCGGGGCATTAAATTAATACTTCCCGGTCCTACTTCGACTGATGAAAAATTAAAATCTCTCAAGTTACTAACATTGAAGAAACAGTTTGAATTTAATCGCTGTGTTCTACTGCACAAGATCATGCACGGAAAAGCCCCACCCTATCTAAAAACTCTATTTTCCGACAATAATAGGAAAAACACGAGAAATAGTTCGATCCACCTTCCAAAAATTAGATTAGTCATCTGTAAAACCAGTCTGTCTTTTTCAGGCGCTAAAGCGTGGAATATGTTACCTCCACACCTGAAATCAATTTGTAAGATTAGCGTCTTCAAAGATCGCCTCCATAAATATTTACTTCAGAAGTAATAGTATGTTCGGCTCCCTTATGCTACTATTCGTATAGTTAGTGACAAGTTTCCTATTACCTAATACTCTTCTACTGTTGCTGCAGATTATGTAATAGCTCGACTGTCTGCATTAACATGTCAGGTTCATACCTGTGTATATAATTATATATTTTTTTAATTTTTTTATTCTATTTTTTTTCCCTCTGTGTGGTGGTGGTGGGCGGGGGGATGGGTCTTTTTAATTACATATGTTTTATCTTTTGATGTATCGTCTGATGTATTTTTATATGTGTAGAGTAGCAGGACAGTTTGGAAGATAGGCATTGCTATGCCTAAAACTTTTTATCTTGAATAAAAATGTTTCATCATCATCATCTCTCTCGATCGATCGATCGATCGATCGAGAGAGAGAGAGAGAGAGAGAGAGAGAGAGAGAGAGAGAGAGAGAGAGAGAGAGAGAGAGAGAGAGAGAGAGAGAGAGAGAGACAGAGAGAGAGAGAGAGACAGAGAGAGAGAGACAGAGACAGAGACAGAGAGACAGACAGAGAGACAGAGAGAGAGAGAGAGAGAGAGACAGACAGACAGACAGACAGACAGACAGGCAGACAGACAGACAGACAGACAGAGACAGAGAGAGGTGTAATACAGTAACACTGCAGCAAAAGTAAATCTGAGAGAGGCAAAGCACTTTACAGCTTCTTAAGGCTATACGAAACTGCGAGGAACAATACGTTTTATTGAAAATAATGAGCATCATAATTTACAACTGTTCCAACGGTGCTTTCGACGTGCCGGCTTTAATATATTATTAATTTGTGCGCTTGTAACGGCTGAGAGCTTTAGGGCTCAGTGCCAGATGACAGCAGGCTGTGTTTCTGCAAACTTCGTTAATTATTGAAGACTAAAAAACCCTGTAGATGTCCGGGGACGATGGACTCAAAGTGGTGTCAACAAGAGGCATAGATCCTCATGAGCACCCGCAACTGCGGGGACTCATGAGAATCTATGCCTCTTGCAGTTTGGGTGGTATTCAGATTTTCTCGGCACTGAACGGGTTAAATCACAGACAAGCACTAGGTTAACCCCTTCCCTGGCAATGATCACGGATTTCGTGTCTGAAGCCACAGCGGCACACTGTCCCACATCCACAGCGGCACACTGTCCCACATCCACAGCGGCACACCGTCCCACATTCGCGCGAAGAACACAAAAATGAAAGGGGACCAAAAATGGTCACAAGGAACACAGAACTAGCAAGCGACACAAATCCGTATGAGCCCCCGCGACTGCGGGGACTCATCAGGATTTATGTCTCTTGCAGATGAGTTTAAGTTTGCTTTGCCCCCGACAGTGAAGAGGCCGGTTAATAAAGTGTTGACTTTGGATGCGTTTCCCACAAGTGACAGAAGGCTATAAACATCACATTCATTGGAACATCATTCAAAATGAAATGAAAAATAAGTAAAAGCGAACAAACATGAAAGTATGGATCTAATACTCGTGAGTGGCATTAAATAAATCACCTGGGCATGCAATGTTCTGGTGCGAATTTAGCGCCGGACAAAAGGTAAACTTTTTTTGCAAGACAGTAAATTGTGATAAGCACACACTCTAAAACACTACAGATTAATCCTGTGAATGGGCTGTAGGGTGCATGTACCTGCAAACACGAGCAGAAAGCGTCCTGTTCATCAATAGATCAATTAAACTTCATTTTGCTCCAGAGCTTCGGTACTACACCTGGGGGCATGTTCTTGTTTAGTTGGGCGCCAAACTAAAATATGAATTTAACAGCAAATCAATCTCTCTGTCTCTGTCTCCGACTTGTCTCTCTGTCTCTCTGTCTCTGTCTCTCCCTCTCTCTCTCTCTCTCTCTCTCTCTCTCGAGAGAAGCTAAGTTAAAAAAAAGAAACTAAGTTACAAAACGATCAATTCCAGGCAAGCAGATCAAAGGCGCCGCTAAATGTTGTGGTTTACACTTCAATGGTCTCTAGGCCCAGTGTTGCGAGACAGTCACACAACAAAACACAGCTCCTCGAAACACTCGGCTGAGGCGGGCACATATCGACTCTTTGAACACCGGCCAGCTTCAAAGCAAAACACCTGAGGGCAGTATTGTTTTTTAAACAGCCTTTATATCGTCAATATAGTTATTGATATCAGGCAAACGTTTTATAGATAACCATTTTACAGACAAGCATTTTATAGATAAACATTTTACAGACAAACTTCTTTTACAGACAAGCATTTTATAGACAAGCAATTTACAGACACGATTTTGATAATAGGAACAATAATAATAATAATAATAATAATGAGTATTTATATAGCGCTTAATCTTACTCAAAAGCTCTAAGCGCTTTACAATCTGTACACAAAAATAAAAAATACAATGACATATGCACATAACAAACAAAGCACAATGCCCGAACACACCACTTTTACAATAAACTAAACAACAATACATACATAATAATTTATATTCTAATTAACATTCAGTATAAACAAGGAGGATTGCAGAACTACAACTAAGGCATCAAACACTGGCAGTTATTCAAAGTAAAGCTTGAAGAGGTGAGTTTTCAACGACCTCTTGAAGTCAGAGACAGACTCACTGTTTCTGACCTCAAGAGGAAGTGTATTCCATAACACTGGGGCTTGATAAACAAAAGTGCGCTGACCAAATGTTTTAGTTTGGACAGAAGGTACACACAACTTCCGTTTATCAGAAGAGGAGCGGAGCTCACGAGAGGGTGTATACACATGCAGCAAAGAGGACAAGTATTCTGGGCTGGTGCCTGAAAGGCAGTTAAAACAGATTGACATAACTTTATATTGAATACGTGAGGACACAGGTAGCCAGTGAAGGGACTTCAAGATGGGTGTGACATGCTCAGTCTTACGGACTCTCACAACAAGCCGGGCTGCATTGTTCTGAATTTTTTGGAGGCGATCAATGAGATACTGAGGGCAGCCACAAAGCAAAGAGTTACAATAATCTAGCTTGGACAGCACAAATGCACAAACTAGTGTTTTAGTGGCTTCCACGGTCAGCAGGTGACGAACTGAACTAATACGACGAAGTTCCAGATAAGCGGATCTACACACTGCACTGACATGCTGTGACATAGATAACTCGCTGTCAAGTGTAACACCCAGGTTTCTCACACTCGCAGAGAAGCCAATGAGTGTTCCATCCACAGACAATGATGACGGTAAAGGCAGGGACGAAGATAATCTTGGATTAGCTACCAACATTGCTTCAGTTTTGCCATCATTTAACATCAGTTTGTTGGTGGTCATCCATGATTTGACATGGTCAATGCACTGGCTTATACTTTGGACGGCATTCACAGCTCGCTCGACAGTATCACTTTTGTACATCTGCGTATCATCTGCAAATGCATGATGGGAAATGGAGCGACTACAGATCAGGTCGGACAGGGGCTGAACATACAGTAAGAACAATACAGGTCCTAGGACCGAGCCCTGGGGTACACCAAACCGAAGAGGTGATGGCTCAGAACGACAGCCGTCGACAGAAACAATCTGGGATCGTTCAGTCAGGTATGAACTAAACCATGCCAAGACTGTGCCTTCAATGCCAAATACAGATTGAAGACGGCACAGCAAAATTTCATGGTCAATAGTGTCGAACGCACTGGACAGGTCCAGCAAAGCAAGGACTGTGATCTTACGCTCGTCCAAAGCACAAAGCAGGTCATTGAATATCTTCAGCAAAGCTGTTTCAGTGCTACGATGGGGACGATATGCAGACTGGAATACACTGAACAGACTATTAGAGTTGACATGCTTTAAAGTTTGAACAAGGACAATTTTCTCAAGAATCTTTGATAGAAATGTAAGATTGGAAACTGGGCGATAGTTTTTCAGTACATTTGGGTCTAAAGATGGTTTCTTCAATAGGGGTTTCACAAGTGCAGTCTTGAAGCTTTCAGGAAAAATACCAGTGGAGAGAGAGTTGTTGATAACTTGTGTAATGGCAGGCAACACTTCATCCAGGCACTCGTACAACAAGGGAGTGGGTATGGGGTCTAACTCACAAGTTTTGGGGGCAGTGTTTGTGATCACTTTTCTGACCTCATCCTCTAGCACAGGTTCGAAGGCTGAGAGAGGTTCTCCACTAAAGCGTTTTTTCGGTGAACAAAACTGAAGTGGGCATGAGATCCAGAGAATCACGAATTTCGCGGACCTTATCAACGAAGTAATCTGCAAAAAGCTGAGGCAGCTGGCACGGGGGAAATGTAGTGGGAAGAGGTGATGGAGTCTTCTTCACCATAAGCTTATTGGTCACATTATACAACTCTTTGCTTGTTGTGCACTCACTGATCTTCCTGTTGTAAAACGAAGATTTTGCTCCATGAACAATCTCATTTACATGCTTCTTAGAACATGTGTATATCTGCTTGTGAACAGTCAACCTAGTTGAGCACCACATTCTCTCAGCTTGGCGCCGCATCTGCTTAGCCGAACGCAGCTCTTTGCTCACAAACCTATACCACGGGCTGATTCTATGAGCTGACTTTTTACGCTTTGAAGATGGTGCATGATTGTCTAAGACAGTGCGTAAACATGAATCAAACTCCTCGGCACTAGGACTAGGATGGTGAGACAGTGACTGAACGAGGTCAGCCTTGAAGGCTAGTCTGTCAATGGCACGAACATTGCGCACTATGGTAAGCATAGGCACTGGAGGTGGGACTATGGCCCTCAAATGACTGATCACACAGTAATGGTCTGAACATATTGCATCAGAAACCTGTGCTGAGCACAAGATATCATCGTCGCATCTATGAAGGATCCAGTCAATAGTATGCCCTTGTCTATGAGTTGGTTTGTCGACAACTTGTGAGAGACTGAACATGTGTAAAATGTCCATGAGTGCAGAGGTGGTGTGGTGCTTCTGATTGTCAAAGTGGATGTTAAAGTCACCAAGGACTATCAGACTGCCAGCAAGAGAATTACAGTGATCGAGAAGATCATGAAATTGATCAACAAACATTGAATCAGTTAATTTGTTCTTGCGGTTTGGCGGGGGTCTGTAGAGGCACAGAAAATGAACAGTTTTCTGAGTTAAAGCTAGAGTAAACTGTACAAGCTCAAAAGACTCATGGGAGAAACTAAAAGACGTTGAGAATGATGCAAAAGGCTGCAGTGCTTCATGGAGGACGACTGCAATACCACCCCCACGAGAATCGCGGGGGAAGGATTTCACAGAGTATCCAGATGGGGCAAGATCAGCACATTTGGCCTCATCACCTGAGGCACGAAGCCAGGTCTCAATAGAGGCGATAAACGTTTTTTTTAACAAGTATTTTATAAACATTTTACAAACAAACATTTTACAGACAAGAATTTTGCAGACACACTTTTTACAGACAAGCATTTTACAAACAAACATTTTACAGACAAACATTTTACAGACAAACATTTTACAGACAAGCGTGTAACAGAGAAACATTGTACAGACAAACAAACATTTTACAGACAAATATTTTACAGACAAACATTTTACAGACAAACATTTTACAGACAAACATTTTACTGACACGAAACTGCGGAAACCCTACTAGGAATGTTTGAGAATACGCACTAAAACTTAAAGTTAACAAACAGTCTTGTCAATATCATCCTGCTCTTGAAATTCAAATGACATCATTTGCTTCATGTAAGCACTTTCAAGATTAACCCCTTCACTGCCAGATTCAACGCCAAAGGATCACAGCTGCCGGGCCAAGGAAGAACATGCGGGGGCTCACGAGGATCTGCTTCTTGCAGTCGGATCGCGTTCAGATTTCCTCAGCAGTCAAGTGGGTAACACATTCGAGGCGTATCGCAGCCGGATTCGCGGCTTTATGCCGCGAATCCGGTTGCGGCAGGTCTCGAAAGAGTTAATAATGGAACCAGAAACCACATGCGCGGCGGCTTACGAAAGTCTGACGTTTGTAGTAATTTCTGGAAGATCTGATGCATAAAAATAATCAATTTTCCATGCACAATCGTCACTGCGCCTATACGACCTAATGTGGAAGGCAGAGTTAAATAGGATCTACAAAGGGACATAGATCTTTATGAGCCCCCGCGGGGGCTCATGAGGATCTATGCCCCTTGCAGATGTTAGACAATACTTCTGAAGTGAATCCATTTTCGATTTTTCGCTGCTGAAAACTGTCTGTGAGCAGTTTTCGAAATCTTGCAAGCAGTCAGAACTCTATCTGAGCTTCTAATTTTACCAGCTGCAGAGTTAAACCTCCAACGATTCCTCGCTCCAGGGATGTATTGGAGGCTGATCTCTGCCACCTGCAATAGGTATACATTCCTCTAGAGCCCCGCCTTTGCAGAAGCTCATAAAAAAATCGGTGCTTCTAGTTTCAGCAAAAAGGGTAACTCAATGACTGTACGGCTTTAGATTGTTGATTTATTTTGTAAGGGCAGCGGCTTTTGTTCCGAGTGAAAGATAACACTGGCATACAATATGACAGGACAGAAGAACAGGTTTTCAGCGGTCACCGTTATGAGAAATCACCTGTCATTAACCCCTTGACTGTCGAGAAAAAGTGAGCACGACCTAAGCACAAGAAACATAGATTCTCACGAGCCTCCTTCAGTAACTCGTCGTGCGCGAGGTACGAAATACCCACATTTTGGAGTTATCCCCCGAGGACTGCATTACAATTCAGGAGACAGGAAAACCACAATAGTTCAAGGGTGGTGGCAGAATAGCTTGGCGCCTATAGGCGCCAAGCTATTCAGCCACCACCCTTGAACTATCATGGTCGAGCCGTATATTGCTGGTGGTGTGTCGCGGGCAGACTGAGTTAAGTGCATGTTGCTGGGATGGTTTGTTTTCTTTGGCGTTGTAATAAAGAAAACTGCAGAAAATCAGTTTGGGTCAAGAGGCGGTCAAAGGTTTTAAGACCATCATGTAGGTGCTCACAAACCAGATAGTTGAGGCTAGCGCTGGCAGAATTGTACACAAACCAAGGGGAATCATATTGAGGGATGTAGATGATCGTCTTGTTCTATACCTGCGCATTCAGTCTCCGTGGGCTGGCGAATGGGTGCCTGATAGGCGGGGGCAAGGGATCTAACTGTGTGTCTGTCCAGCGCTGAGTGATTCCCCTTGGTTTGTGTACATCATGTAGGTGGCCTCTACATCCACCTAGATGATGGTCTTAACCCTTATCATTCGGAATACACCAGTGTGTGAAATAAGTTTGACTAAAACAGCTCAAGGGTAGTGCCAGAATAGCTTGGCGCCTCTAGGCGCCAAGCTATTCTGGCACCACCCTTGAACTAAAGCCATTGGTCCATATCCTTATCTGTAAGTACCATAATGTAGCTTGCATAAGGCAGTGTACAAATTTGAAGCTTTTAGCTTCAGTATGATATGGGTTAAACGATGGTAGGTGACACATTTCGCCCTTCAAGAATTTTCTCCTGAGAGAGCACCTGACTTGGAAGACCATATTTCTTTGCAGAGGTGCTCAAAACAGGTTGGACGTTTACAGGATTTCAGGACTGCTTGCCATCTACAAGAGGCATTGATCCTCATGAGCCACGACAGGCTGCATGAAAAAAAACCAGTTTACGGTGATCGGTGCAGCCGAAAGAGACCATTAAAACCAGCATTGTTATGCGAGACTAGTTTTCTAAACAAATGAATGCGAGGTTAGACCATTCACTGCATGTGGACGCAGATTGAATTCAACATGAAAGATCCCAGCCGTCCATGGAACCGTTCGGATACAAACTGGTGTCAGCAAGAGGAACAGATCCTCATGAGCCCCCGCCATTGCGGGGGCTCATGAGGACCTATACGTCTTGCAGTTCGGTGGTGTTCAGCTTTCCTCGTCAGTGACATCACAAATTCTACGCCGTCGAAGGAACCATTTGGACACAAACTGGCGTCAGCAAGAGGCATAGATCTTCATGAGCCCCCGCAAATGCGGAGGCTCATGAAGATCTATACCTCTTGCAGTTGAGTGGTCCGTTTTCCTCGGCAGTGAAATCATCGTATATTCAACGTCAAAGATCCTCAGCCGTCCACGGCACCATTCGGACACAAAGTGATTTCAGCAAGAGGTATAGATCCTCATGAGCCCCCGCAACTGCGGGGGCTCATGAGGATCTATACCTCTTGCAGCTGAATTGATCTTCAGTTTTCTTCCCCAGTGAAGGGGTGTTTCTCCAAAGTAACAGCCTTCAGAGATTCTGGGGTTATGAAAGATACGTTACCTGAATCCAGACGGTGATGACAGCTTTGTGTAGCCATACTCCAGCACATCCCGCTCGGCATCCTCGCGATATTATTATCTGTTTACGCACTGCGGCCGCTCTTTGACAGGAATCCTTTTATCTTACAACAGACTGCGTGAAAACAGGACGTGCCGGATTCTCAGTCGCAGGTCTTCTTGAAATATTAACATCTTCACTGCCAGTCGGGTGGCAGATTGTGTTTCTGAAATCTTGATTATTTCGGCGCCAAAGAGCCCAAGCGATCAGAGCAGCCGCATGGACACAATGAGGTGTTAGCAAGAGGCATAGATCCCCATGAGCACCCGCAACTGCAGGGGCTCGTGAGGATTTATGTCTCTTGCAGTGTTCATTTTTTGGAAGTAAGGGGTCTACGGCAATGCTCCAAAGCCCTTTTCTTCTGCGGGGTCTCATGAGGATCTATGTCTCTTGCAGTCGAATAGTGTGGCATTTTATGAAGAGGTTAAACATGGGTCTACGGCAAAACCGCTTTCCACCCACCGCAAAAGACACAGATTCTCATGTCTGCATTCGTAGGGTCTCATGAGAATGTACACCTTTTGTTCGTCGTACGTAAGAGTGCTTGAACATCATCCTTGCGACACGTACTATCGACTGTCGACGTTGTCTTCAACAACGAAATCCTCAAATTTTGCCGTTGTCCTCTGAAGACTGCATAGCAGTGCAGGACACAGATCGACCATGATAGTTCAAGGGTGATGTCAGAATAGCTTGGCGCCCATAGGCGCCAAGCTATTCTGGCATCACCCTTGAACTATCATGGTCGATCCTTATCTTGCTGTGGTGTGTCTGGGGTAGAATGAGTTACAGGGATTTCAAAATGAATACTGCGACTTATCAACCAAGGTGTTTTTATGGGTGTGCCCTTTGTTACGTGGCTTTTCCACGTCGATAATCACACAAGGCTTGTGAAAGGCGTCTCGAAATATTCAGGCTTTCCGTGTATATTGTTTTAAGATCTCTAGTGGAAGAAAGATAATTTTTGACCAACTGCCGCAATGAAAGGGTTTTTAAACGCCATTCGTAGAGACCATTATGTAGAACACACACATGTCAGTACTGAAGAACATCGATCTTAGAGCCCCCGTAATAATTAATTACAAATGAATTTAGCACTGCCCCTCCGTGTATACCTTTGTTTGTTTGTTTGTTTGTGTGTGTGTGTGTGTGTGTGTGTGTGTGTGTATGTGTGTGTGTGTATGTGTGTGTGTGTGTGAGAGAGAGAGAGAGAGAGAGAGAGAGAGAGAGAGAGAGAGAGAGAGAGAGAGAGAGAGAGAGAGAGAGAGAGAGAGCGAGAGAGAGGACGTTGCTGACTACGGCTGACAAATAACGTTTTGATTAAAGGCTTCAAGTTGAATCCACACACCAAACGCCGCCAGAATCCATCTAATCCCATGCGTTCTGTCACCACTCGTCCGCAAGTGCGGAGCGGAAGTCCTATCCTCCACCTTGCATCCAACAAATCTTTCGCACGTCGCTGCCTACGCCAGAAAGACCCAAACGCGGCAAGTCACTGCCAGCTTCACTAGGTAACCCGCCCTGCACAGGCAGGAGACTCTGCAGGAAATCCATTACAGTGGAAAGCAAAAGTTGCATTAATTTTCTCTAACCCGTTCAGTGACAGTTGTGTTTCATGGTTAATTCAATACAAAAAGAAAATCCTCAGTAGAGGTCCTAGGAACATTGATTCAAGTGATGTCTGCACGCTGCAAAAGACAGAGATCCTCATGAGCCCCCGCAGTCGCGTGGGCTCATGAGGATCTATACCTCTTACTGCTGGGTGGTGTTCCCTTTTTCTCGGCACTAAACCGGTTAAAATGGACTTACTGTCTTCTGCCGCCAGAGGGCAGTAAATCCTTTCGTACGCAACGTATTTTACATGCTAGCCTTAGTACATGTCATGAGTGTAATATGATTTGACAACGCGGTCGTAGCGTCCAATAACACACCAGCACATCGTTATAAATACACATATACTACATGACAGGATTAAGAAAAAAGTGAACTCTTTCGTTGAGCGTTTCATATTTTTATATCGTATTTCGTTTCTTTCTCATAGCTTCATTGTACCATGACGTTATAACTAGACAGCATCATTTCTGATTACTCCGTAACCCTTTGGTTGTCGGTAGCGTGTCTGGTCGAGGTGATTTCTGCAGCCAAAACGGTTAACCCTTGCCTGCTACAGACCATGTTCCGCGGAATGCACACGTCTTTTCCTTAGAGCGGTGTCGAAACAATCTGCTACATTCAGCAACGCTTGGCGGATTCATCTGGAGTATATCGAAAGGCCTATTCATATTCTCGAACGTTTGAAATGACATCCTGAGGTTGAACTCCGCCCCCCACCCCACCCCACCCCCCCACCCCCCATTTTTTAAGATATCATCAGAGGACTGCATCACAGTTCTGGAGACAGATCGACCATGATAATTCAAGGGTGGTGACAGAATAGCTTGGCGCCTATAGGCGCCGAGCTATTCTGCCACCACCCTTGAACTATCATGGTCGAGCCATATCTTGCAGGGGTGTGTCGCGGGCAAAATAAGTTAATACGTCGAAGCATTCTCTTCGCCCGCAGTCCACCGAGGGAAACACGCATTCCCTCGCACGCCGGCTCGACTGAAATTTTCTCTCGATGATGCTGCCTATACTATCACAGTGTTAGTGTTTTGTCGCGGAGTGGCGGCCTTATAACCCCTCGTATAACCCCTGCATATACTTTTGTCGTTGTGTAAGCCCCCCAGCTTTTATTAATCTACCTTTTTGTATCCGGCGATGTAACGCTGTATGCCGATCTCCGAGTCTGCTGAATGCGTTTGCAACGGAGGGTAGATGGCCCTTAGCCCTGCCGTCTTACATTTGTATCGAGCATGATCTGTCCTATTCCATCTTCAACGCTACATGACCGTGGCTATCTCATAATCAGAAAAGAGAGACTTCATGTAATTCCTCGGCAGTAACTGAGAAGGAATCACTGAACAACACAAAGCAGACCATATACTAGTCATTTTGAGTCTCCCTGGTTTGAATAGCCTCGGTTTGACCAACCAATCAGACGCGCCGAAGTCCTTCGGCCAAAGCGAACGACGAGCAGGTTCGTTGAAGTTCGAAGGCACTTCGATGCGTCAAGTGACCAGCGTAGCTTTGACGAAGTCTCCAATGTGGCCTTCGCACACCTTCGACGAAAAAAACTTCAATGTATTTAGATACAGCATTACTGTCTGATTCCGTAGAGCAAAAAGTCACAATGAAAGAGGCCATGGACAGTTACATGTCCAGTTTGCCCCGTACTGGACTGGAGATTCCAATTAAGGCTCTTCCAAGCGTTGCCGTTTCCCGGCCACGACTTATACGACAGCAAATGATGAGAAATGGAAACACGGAACTGGACCCGTAGTTTAGTTGCAATAGCAAACACTGTACAGATGCGAGATGCACAGATCCTCAGAAGCCGTTTGTAGCAAATGATCAGAATTGTAAATACGGAAATGTACCCAGCATGAAGTCACAACAACAAAACTCAGTTTCAGACGGAAAGGAAACAGATCTACAGATCTCATGAAGATCTATACCCGTACCTCTTGCTGGTGTACTAGATCCAGGCCCAGACAGATCCTATTGGGGAGGGGGAGGGGGTGAGTGTGTAAGTACATCACAAGTACACGTATTCAAGCAAAATGCTACGTGCGAGTGTACGCCCCCGATAGTCCATGTCGGTGTGAGTACGCCACAAGTACACTTCTATTCAAACGAGATGCTAGGCACGCTAGACACGCTAGGCATGCTATGCATCTCATTTGAATAAAAGTGTACGTGTAGTGTACTCCCCGAGTTATGAATCTCATTTGGAAAAAAAAATCACTTATGGCGTACTCCCCGAGAAGGTCTATCTGGGTCACTACATCCTCAACGGTACGAGTACTTGTGGAACATAAAGAGGATTATTCGTCGCATCTGTTTTCCTCAAACGGCGGAGGGCCCTGGAGTTTCAGGTGAAGATTACAAGATGTCACCAGAACAAAGGATGAACATTTATTGTGGACATTATTTGGTTGCAGAGTAATGAGACAATTCCTGGGAAACCTTGCCTCCCGGAGACTCCGCCGCTACTGTTATTGCTAGCTGGCAATCTGGAGTACTCGTTATTAATACAGAACACTCATACCTGTCCGGGGTCGGAGCCTGATCTGTGTTTCAGCTATGGCTGAGTCTTTTAAAGAATTATTAGAAAATACTGAAAAGCCTCGCTCGTCGACAAAAGCAACAAGACAACCAATAATAATAATAATAATAATAATAATAATAATAATAATAATAATAATAATAATATTATATTATTATTATTATTATTATTATTATTATTATTATTATTATTATGTTTTCTTTTCGTTAGATATATTTTATTAGTGATTGCTGGATTTTCGTTTGGAGCTTACGTATTTCTTCGAGAACTAGTCCAAAGAAATCTTTATCATCATTTTTTACAATGCATTATCATCATTATTATTATCATCATTATTACAGTGTATTATTAGTATTATTACTGTGTATTTTTTTTATTACAGTGTATTATTATTATTATTATTATTATTATTATTATTATTATTATTATTATTATTATTATTGTCACCTTAATTTTTATTATATCAACGGGAAAAAAAATATTTTTCTGCAAAAGACAGTGACCATTTTGGTCAAAAGCGAGATTTTCATTGTAATACAATAAAAAAAAAATCTCGCTTTTCACAAAAAGTGGTCTTTTGCCTTCACAGGGCGGTATTCGTCGTCAGCCCTAAAACAACCAAGGCCTACCACCTCGCCACCACCAGCACCGTCATAGTTTGCAATCTGGATGACTTATTTCAACAATTTCCGAGAGTCGTGGTGGCGTTGTTGGCCGAGTGGCCGGTGTGACTGTTATGAATGCTGTCCATTGTTGTAAAGCTCATCCGAGGGACTAACAAGATGGCAAAAGTTCTGGACCCGCCTTCGGGCGACCATTCGTCAAATAGACAGTGTAGCGATAGTGTGTGTTTTCTCCTGAAAGACGTGGAGAAAACAGAAACGTTAACCGGTATGGTCTGGAACAAAAGTAATGCCCAAGTGCAAGAGGCATAGATCCTCATGAGCCCCCGCTATCGCGGGGGCTCATGAAGATCTATGCCTCTTGCTGGCTACCAACATGATCTGCGTTCCTCACGGTCGATCACCTCCACTCTGCGATGGTTTCAGAGATGTCAGTCATGGTCACCGACACTGAATGGATTCATGAACACTGACGTAAATGGTGCGCGTGTGCAAGTCTCTGATTTTGGACCGCACGGCTTGCGGCTGTAAAATGTCCAGAATCACAGACCGGCACACAACTTATCACAGCACCCTCTTTGGTTGCGCTGTTGTGGCGTCAAAATTAAGTGACCTCAAGGTTTTATAGTTCGCAATAACTCCTTTATAATTTTTTGTTTAATGTGTCCTACAATAATGCTAAACAGCAGGGCTAATTTAAATGATGAAGTCTGAATGTTGTCATTAATGAGAGATTTTGCTGCTCTCTTTCTCTACTGTACACAGGAGAGCTCTTTCAGTTACTCACAAAATGGCAGAGAAAAACCTCTGGTAGGCTTAAGTGTGTCTATTCACGTGGATTGTGAAAAGAAGGGTAGAAAAAGTCGTAGTTGAGGCAAGACAACATCGACAACATGTTGTGTTGACGAACTGTGAAAATCAAATTCCGCCGTGGAGCAGATCGCTTTAATATGGAGCCCCTTGCACCTCCGGCACCAACTTTGAATGACAGCTTCACCGTGTGCACTGCACTGATTGCACACGCTCATACGGCGTCAAGCTACAAAGGGATTTATTTCTAAACTTAGAATCAGATCAGAGACAGTAGACTGTGTCCTTTTATGAGCAGGACTAAAGATCGAGGCCGTTTCGCTGCCAAGGTCGTCCCGGTCATTGCAGCGTGCATTCACGTCGCTGTCTACTGCATACCGTAAGCACCTCGAATTGTGGAAGTCAATGAGGCAACTCCTTTGGTGCAAAAGGCATCATTCTATTCTCATGAACCTCTACGGCTGCAAGGGTTCAAGAAAATACAATCGTCTAGCAGATGGAGGGAGGAATTTTAGTGAATCCATGGGGATGTTTAAAGCCCCATGAACTCCTTCCCTGCCACCGCACGTACATTTGTGTTTGTGAAGTATTTGTTCATGCAACGACCAAAAGCCAAAACCGTCCAAGAATCATGGATACAAATTGGACTCGGCAAGAGGCAAAGATCCTCATGAGCCCCCGCAGTCGCGGGGGCTCATGAGGATCTATGTCTCTTGCAGTTGGGCTGTGTTCACGTTTTCTCGGCATTGAAACGTCTTGCCTACTTCCGATATAAGGATGACTCCTATTGTCAGGTAATTCTTACCTATAATGGTTTCATCCGCAAAACACACTGTTCGCATCCGTAGTGCTACAGACTAGACTTTAGTTTCACGCCACATCCTTCACACTGACACGATAAGTATAGCGAATTTCTTTCTTCGTCTGGGTTATTCTCTGCATTTTACACGCATAGCTTGGCAATCACTTTTTTTGGTGTGTTGTCTGGATTTGGGGCTTTTGGTCAGGACTTTTGGCGAAAATGCACGTAGCCATGAACAGGCGTGCAACAACGACCACTACAGGAAGCAAGGCGGAAAGGCACAACTGCCATAGCGTGACTGGGGAGGATAAAGGAAAGATGCAACGCCACACCTGCAGCTAATTGAGCATTGTGGTCGTTACGCAGTCCCCTCTTGTTTTATCTGTAAAAGTGCTTCCCTCGATTTGTCAGCCTTCTTACCCCAGATAAGTAATGCGCTTTGTGCGGCTCAGCCATTTCATTTTCGGAGCCATGTTTTCGAATCCTCCGCTGAGCATTATCCATAGACTGAAGGGAGGGTGGAACGACCATGATAGTCCAAGGGTAGTGCCTGATTAGCTTGGCTGGGCGCCTAGCTAATCAGGCACTACCCTTGAACTATCATAGTCGATCTGTACCCCTTGCAGTCAGCTCTGCTACAGGAACAAATCGTAATGGCAGACATAAATATGATAAATGAATAAGGTTGCGTGCAAATAATAAAAATTAACTCATTAACTCATTGTGCCCCAAGACCGAAATCCCCAAATTTTGCCGTTGTCCTCTGAAGACTGCAGTGCAGTGCAGGACACAGATCGACCATGATAGTTCAAAGGTGATGCCAGAGTAGCTTGGCGCCCATAGGCGCCAAGCTATTCTGGCATCACCCTTGAACTATCATGGTCGATCCATATCTTGCTGTGGTGTGTCTGGGGTAGAATGAGTTAAGCAGTTTGCAAAGATAGTATTTCAGTCTGCTGGAAGGAGATTACACAAAGTACGGGAACACGCACCACGTATGTAGGGAAAATAAAGCACAGCAGATAAGAGAGAGAACTCTTCATTTTGACCAATAATCATAGATCTAGTGGTCCTAAGCATATAAAATTGACAGGAAAGAGGGAGGTGTGTGTGTGTGTGTGTGTGTGTGTGTGTGTGTGTGTGTGAGAGAGAGAGAGAGAGAGAGAGAGAGAGAGAGAGAGTGTGAGAGAGAGAGAGAGAGAGAGAGGGGAGGGGTAGGGGGAAGGGGGTGGTGGTGGTGGTGGTGGTGGTGGTGGTGGTGCTAAGTAAGTGATTGTAAGCGCTCTCAGTCACCCCTATTCGGTTTCGTTCATAGGGGCCTGCCGATGGTGCTTTGACTAAATGCAAATCCGCTGCGCCACCATCGTCCGGCCCTATGGTTCGTTTTATTCGAAATACGAGTCAACGTTCATAACAAAACGCATACGGTACCTAACACCAACTGTTAGACAGATGAAGGCGATTTTTTGGGTGTGGTCAGGTCACTGTACTTTTATAGTTACACAGCAGAAACCGGTAAGAGTCTTCATGCTACTTATAATTATCATAAATAATTTACCCTTTCAGCGCCAACACCCTACAGCAGGAGATTGATTGACCATGATAATTCAAGGGTAGTGCCAGATTAGCTTGGCGCCATCAGGCGCCAATCTAATCTGGCACTACCCTTGAATTATCATGGTCAATACACCTTCTGAAAGTGGTACATAGTGTTAAGTAACACAAAATTCGGGAAATGCGCCCGTGGCGCCAAAAGGGTTAAGAATTACTTCTGACTCCCGTCCATCTGCGAGCCATTCAAACCAAGGAGTCGAACAGTCCATACAAAATGCGCAGGTAACTTTACATCGAGCTACAAGACAGAAACAGTGAGCAGTCATTATGGTACTAATATATTTACCAATATGCTACCAGCAAGCGCATATACTACTCCATCGTCTTCCGAGACAGAAGGATGCCAACAACTAACATATACTTTCGAGCAAAAGAAATGCGACATTTTTTTAAATCATCGGAAACACTTCAGTGTTTCCAATGATTCCAAAAATGTCGCATTTCTTTTGCCCGTCAGTACATCAACTATATTCTGTCTAAGAAAAGTATGGTTCTGCATATACAGGCAATACGCTAAATGTGGAGCCTGTTCGGCTGTGGACGTCCAATAGTGAACGTCAAAAGTGGGTCGTGTGTCTCCAGACGTAGTGAGCGTGAGTGATGGATTTATTCGCGGGCTGATTAATTAGTTGGCGGATTGATTCCACACAAAACAGTCCCTGCGCTAATGGCAATGTCCGGATAACAAAGGATTTTAAATGGGACCACAGCACGACCAAACGATGGAGGAAGATTTGTTTCTCTCTTTCTTTCTTCTCAAAAAGAAACGTCTGGCTGGACTTTAGACCTGGCTGAGTCTGACGGAACACTGAGCGAAGTAAAATTTGTTCTCTAAATCGAGATCAGTCACTCATTTATCTGGGTTTAGCGCCGAAAATGCGACAAAGGTCATCTCACGTGGAGAGGGTAGAAACCTGGCTAGAAAAACTAAAAGAAAGATTTTAAAACAAGGTGTAAACGTACATTTAACTCTTTCTACCCCATCACCGAAATCCCCAAATGTTGCCGTTGTTCTCTGAAGACCGCATTGCAGTGCAGGACACAGATCGACCATGATAGTTCAAGAGTGATGACAGAATAGCTTGGCGCCCATAGGCGCCAAGCTATTCTGGCATCACCCTTGAACTATCATGGTCGATCTTCATCTTGCTGTGGTGTGTCTGGGGTAGAATGAGTTAAAATATTTCAGGCTAAAATGTCGTACAAGTATCAAAGGGTATGTCTACATACTCTTGGAAAAGGTCAAAACAATTAAAAAAAATTCGCATGGTCTACAAATACTCAAATCTTGCTTTAAATGATAAAATGTCAATACGGCATGTGCAGGAAACGCAGACTTCCCTCTGATGAATTCCTCCGTCTAGTTAACTCATTCAGCCCTGACGCACTACAGCAGGAGATGCATCGATCCATCCGTACTGCAACTTGTCGGCGCCAAGCTAATCTGGCACTATCCTTGAATTATCATGGTCGATCCATCTCCTGCAACAGGTGCATAATCGTTAGACGACGCCTCCAAAATTTGGGAAATACATGCGCCGGGATGAATGAGTTAAATAAATTCGCTAGCTTCTGACAGCAAGCGGCATAAATTCTCTTGAGCCCATGCTTCTGCAGGGGCTCATGAGAATCTTATATACTATGCCTCTTGCTGGTGGATTCGCACTTTGGCTGTCGGTAGCGCTTTTTGTCGCCTTGATTCCTGCAGGACAGACAGTACGAGCGGCCCGGCGACCCTGGACACTGCCAGGACAGACAGTACGAGCGGCCCGGCGACCCTGGACACTGTCTACGTATGATTAAGCCTGTGCTGCAGTGTCACGTCCGTTACTGGTGTCCCAGTTTAACCCATATCATACTCAGGCTGAAAGCTTCAAATTTGTACACTGCCTTTTGCCAGCTACATTATAGTACTTACAGATAAGGCTATAGACCAATGATTTTAGTTCAAGGGTGGTGCCAGAATAGCTTGGCGCCTATAGGCGCCAAGCTATTCTGGCACCACCCTTGAACTATTTTCAGTCAAACTGATTTCACACACTGGTGTATTCCGAATGATAAGGGTTAAGGCAACCTGTGATCACAGTGAGTCAGTCACTGACCTTGATGAGAAGCGTCTTGTCGTCCTCTCTAATCGCAACATTAATAAGGCACTATCCATGAGCGACCGCAATGGCTCCAACAAGCTTGATTGGTTGCACCCATCAGATACTGTGCGTCAGACGACATCAGAACCACTTCACGCTGTCTCGCACCAGTGACGATGACCATACTAAGTTCTGTTCCGTTCGAGAATGGACCACGGTGAGGATCCAGCCCGTACGGGACCGGAGCGTAAGGGGAGATAAAAAGTCTCGACTCTTGATCAATAAGCTCCCTTTTTTAAGACACGCCAGGCTGACGTTGAAATTGATTTTGGTGTACATTGGTGACAGCCCCTCAACAAAATACCTACAACTGCAAGAGGCCTAGATTCTCGTGAGGCCCTGCAAAAGCAGGGGCTCAAGACAATCTAAGTCTCTTGCTGAGACACATCGGCTCCATCCCCTGTAATTGTATCTCAAATTAAGCGCGGATTGCGGGTTGAGCATGTGACAGTTTTAGGGAGGGGGGAACTTGGGCGTGTTAATGCGTCCTCCAGACAGATTAATGGTGTGTTATATCTCAAATTACGGGAAAATGTTTATAAGAGAATAGAGCAGAGAGAGAGAGTGAGAGAGAGAGAGAGAGAGAGAGAGAGAGAGAGAGAGAGAGAGAGAGAGAGAGAGAGAGACTGAGAGAGAGAGAGAGAGAGAGAGAGAGAGAGAGAGAGAGAGAGAGAGAGAGAGAGAGAGAGAGAGAGAGAGAGAGAGAGAGAGATTGTTGACTGATTGGTTGATTACTTACTTACTTACGCCTGTCACCCCTACCCGGGTATAGGCCGTCGACGAGAGACCTCCAGCAACTCCTGTCCTGTGCTTCTCCTTCGATTCTACTCCAGGTGGTTCCCACTGTCTCTTGATGTCTGCTTGGAGGTCTCGACGCCAGGAGTTTCTCGGCCTACCTCTTTTCCTCTTTCCCTGGGGGTTCCATGACAATGCCTGCCTAGTGATACTGGAAGCTGGCTTTCTCAGACTGTGACCGATCCATCCCCATCTTCTTCGCCCAATTTCATTCTCTGCTGTTATCTGCTCTGTTCTCTCCCAAAGTCTGACGCTGCTGATCTTTTCTGAGAAGTACCCAACGGAGAAAGAAACACGCTTAGAAAAGACGGGTACAACACAATTTATTAATATTTCGGGTAAATACCCTCTGTCAAAATAGACAAACAAACAAACAGAGAGATTAGCCGCTACTTATCTTCATTGGCAGAAGGAATGTGGCCGTCTTTTCTAAGCGTGTTTCTTTCTCCGTTGGGTACTTCTTTGCATATTACACGCTTGGCAGTCACCTTTTTGGTCTGGATTGATCTTTTCTGGCCAGTGGATTTTCAAAATTCTTCTGGGCAACTGTTCATAAAGGTCTGTACTCTGTTGATTGGTTGATTAACAGATTGAAAAATTGATCAAATGCTTGACTGATTCAAAGTGAAGAATTTTAACCCTTTGGTTGTCGGTACCGGTTTTTGTCGCGAGGATTCCTGCGGGAAACATCGCGACAAAAACCGCTGCCGACAGCCAAATGGTTAAAAGAGCAACTCATAGCAACCTGCCACTGATGATACTGATTCAAACGTTCTAATTTATGATTTGGTTTATTTCTAACAGTGCCTACGGCTCAGTGTACCGGTACACGACAACTGTATCGGCACAACGTCAACTCGGGATTTTCCGGTATACCGGTAATACTGTGCAACTCTAGTGATATCACTGAGGTAGCCGTTGACTACTAAGCTAATCTCGAGAGTCAATTGTAAATAGACGATTTGCGGAAATCAGAAGCAGATCAAAACTGTACGTGTTTCGACGAAAAGAGTGGATTAAAAGCCTGGACAAACATGCGATTATTCATGGATTAAAAGCCTGGACAAACATGCGATTATTCATGGATTAAAAGCCTGGACAAACATGCGATTATTCATGGAGTAAAAGCCTGGACAAAATTGCGATTATTCATGGATTAAAAGCCTGGACAAACATGCGATTATTCATGGATTAAAAGCCCGGACAAACATACGATTATTCATGTTTGTCCAGGCTTTTTGAATCCACTCTTTTCGTCGAAACATGCACCTTCAATTTTCATGTATTTTTGATTTTCGAACCAACGTCTATTACGGTTTGAGCAGAACTAAACGGAAACCCCAGTGAACAGTGCATCCTCGGCGAGACGTAGGCCTCATTCGGAACATTTGCTTAGGAGCAACATAAACCGTTTGGCTGTGAAACAGGAAAACGATTTACCTGCTTCTTTGAATCGAAACGCAACACTAACTACACGGAAGGAGAACTGCAGCGAAAAAGCCGTTAAATTCAAACAAATGGCCTGCTACCCGGTGGCATCAAGCGCTTTGTAACGTTTTTTTTTTTTTTGACTTTCCGGCCTCCACCGCCCAGTCTAGTTTGAGTCTATTTACCGCGTAGCATGCTGTATCGTCATTTAGAGACGGAGAGATCGAGCAAACTACAGGTCAGGCAGAGAGCATACATGTACGTATACATTCTCAGTCTCAGCAATCCGCTGGTAGTATTTTGCGGTGTCTGATACAACGTGCACAGGTTTTCTGGCACCCACACTGTGACTCACGGGTATGCCCCGTGAGCCTAAAAGGGTCCTCAGGCCGACGTCAGCCTTAGCCTGCCCGCGCACGGCCGTGCGCGGGCAGGCTAATGCTGACGTCGGCCCGAGCACCTTTTTAAGTTATTTTGCTCACCAAGTAGCTTCGCTTCACGAGTCGATGTGTAAATTCGGTGACTACAATAATATCAAGCGATTGCGAACAGCGCGGTGTGATTTTGTGGCTCGCGTGTGCCGCGCTATACTGAGGCTGACCTAGTGAACACATCCGCAAAGACAGAGGCTTGGTTTCTCATGCGCCTCAGCGGCGTAAAATTCAAACAAATAGGCTGCGACCCGCATCAAGCCATTTCTACTGACTCTGTCCATTCCAACTAGAACTCGGCTTTCTATAATTTACCGTTTAGGAAACAGTGTCTTAGGCATTTTTTAACATTTGCAAGAGGCACAGATCCTCACGATACCATGCAATCGCAGGACTGCATGCAAATCGATACCACCTCCTTTTAGCTGAATTGGCCAACGAACGATTTGGTTTATGCTTATCGTTTAGAAAACAGTGTCTTAGATGTGCAAGAG
>BTPG01000002.1:164389074-164399074 GCA_036245525.1 Semisulcospira habei
TTCCCTGGTGTTCGACTGGACCTCGTATGAGCAAAGTGGAACAAACTATTGAGATAGGCTGGTGTTTCTGAGAGGGTGATTTTGTGCATGAGCACCAACTTATTATACTTAAACTGTTTTTCAAGTGGCAAAATGTCTAACAGCTTGAACTTATTGTCAGTACTAATCACTTCTGAGGGTCTGTCAACAATGAGTTTAATAGCTCTTCTGTGGAGCGAGTTCAGACTTTTTAAATTAGCATCGCTACTACCGTCCCAAATAGATGAGGCATAATCCAAATGTGACTGCATATGGGCATAGTAGAAGAGTTTCCTTGTTGGCTCATCAGCGAAATGTCTCAATTTCGACAGGAGGAATACATTTTTAGATACTATTTTACACAGTTTAGTAATGTGGCCTTGCCAGCACAACTTGTCGTCTAAGTTGATTCCAAGCACGCGTTGTTCTCTGACTTGCTCCACAGGCTGGCCGTTAAGTGTTAGTTGAAGGGGAGGGGGGTTCAACTGATGCTTTTGCCGTGTGGTAATCAGCATGCATTTGGTTTTAGTGGGATTAGGTATCATGGCGTTATGTCTGCACCATTCAGATAACTCATTTAAACTGTCTTGGAGAATCTTCACCATACATGTTACGTCTGATGACGAAACGTCCAGTGTTCCATCGTCTGCAAAAAGACTGCAAGTTACACTGGAGTCAGATATATGTAATGGAAGGTCGTTTATGAAGACAGAGAACAATAATGGACCAAGAATCGATCCCTGTGGTACTCCGTGCTCTATCACCCCTTCAGGTGAGTTTTTTTTACCATTCACGTAGACATACTGCGTACGCCCATGCAGATATGACGTAAGGAAGGCAAGTGTGTCTGCGCTTAGTTGATAGACATTAAGTTTTTGAACTAAAGTTTTATGATTGACGAGGTCAAATGCTTTTGAAAGGTCCAAAAATACTGCTCCAGTCATTTGACTGCTATTTATGGCAGTAAACCATCTGTCAACTAGGTGTACCAATGCTGTGTGACAGGAGTGTTTCCGCCGAAAGCCAGATTGTAATTGATGTATGAGTTTGTGTTTTTCTATAAAATGTTGTAAGTGTGTGTGAATGTGTCTTTCTATCGGTTTCGACAGTGTTGACAGTAGCGAAATGGGCCTGAACTTGTTAGGGTCGGCAAGGTCTTTCGTTTTAGGTAGTGGGATCACTTTGGCTGTTTTTAGAGAAGATGGAAATATCCCCAGCTTTATGCAAAGGTTGTATATATATATATGTCAAGGTATCTACAATATACGGCAGGGCCATTTTTAGAACTGAGCTACTAATACCATCATGGCCAGACGTACGTTTGTTCTCCAAGTACGAGATGGATTTTCCCACGTCGTATATCGTTAACAGCGGAATGCTGAATGACGTATCAGGGTCCAGCCGTTCTGCACAAAACGTCTTTAGCTTTTCGGACACAGCTGACGACTGACCAGAATATGTATTTTTTAGCAACGTACTGGCAGGCGAGAGGAAATGCTGATTCAAGATATCAGCTGATAACTGTGTACATTGTGCGGTATTTTTGGACCTCGTAAAAGCATTGATCGCTCGCCACACAGATACGACATCTTTCTTTCCGTTCATAAGACGGTGAAAAAGTGACCTTTGAGCTTTCCTCACTAAATGTTTAACATGGTTTCTTTGCCTTCGATAAGCTACAAAATCCTTCTTTCTTTTATAGTCATCTCGGAGCTGCATGATATCCTTGATTTCCTTACTTAACCAGGCGGGAAGCTGGGGGTTCTTCACCCGTTTCTCTCTGAATGGAGCGTGTTTATCGAGAACACCAAGGAACAATCCGTACCACTCAGACAAAGCATCGTTGGGGTCATTATGGTAGTACACTGTATCAAAGCCTCGCGCTGGGACCATATGGCGTTGAGGCGCGTCCCCTGGGTGGTGGATAGGGGGTCCCTCGTGAGAGGGGTGCACCGAATGAAATAAGGTGCCGTGAACCAACATGGTCTAAGGGAAGGTGACCCCGACAGAAAACCCCTGGTCCTCCTAGTAAGGGGGTTGGGCGTGGGGGTAGCTTCCCCACCCTGCAAAAAAGAAAATAGCTACAAAAACGCCGACGAAAAGACTAACAGTAATTCCTTTCCTGGAGGAGGAAGGTTCTTCTACCAGAAGACTTATGACGTCCTGTGGTGAAAGCCGGAAGTCTTCGGAAGCCACAGGACCGAGCCGCCTCTCTCTATCCAGGGACACAACCATGGGCACATGGAACGTCAAGACCATGTACCAGAGCGGCAAGGCCGCCCAGATAGCAGCGGAAATGCAAAAGTACAACCTTTCCCTGCTAGGTATCAGTGAAGCCAGATGGACGCAGTCTGGCCAGAAAAGGCTGTTAAGTGGGGAGATGATTCTGTATTCAGGTCATGAAGAGGAGAATGCCCCCCCCCCCCCCCCCCCATACAGAAGGAGTAGCATTCATGCTGTCACCAGTGGCACAGAGAGCGCTGATGGGCTGGGAACCTCTTGGGCCAAGAATTATCACAGCAGCCTTTAGAACCAAGAAAAAGCTCAAGCTGAACGTCATCCAGTGTTATGCGCCCACCAATGACAGTGACGAGGAAGAGAAACAAGAGTTCTACGACCGACTCCAGAGTGCCGTGGACAAATGTGCGGAGCGAGACATCACCATCGTCATGGGCGATTTTAATGCCAAAATAGGGGAGGACACCACAGGATATGAAGAGGTGATGGGGAGACAGGGACTAGGCTCGGAGATGAGTGAGAACGGGGAGAGGTTTGTAGACTTTTGTGCTCTAAACCGACTTGTCATTGGAGGCAGCATCTTCCCACACAGAAGAATACACAAAGCAACTTGGGTCTCACCTGACCATACAACAGAGAACCAAATAGACCATATCTGCATTAGCAAGAAATTTAGAAGATCCCTTCAAGATGTTCGAGTGAGGAGGGGAGCAGATGTCGCCTCCGACCACCATCTGCTTACCTTAAGAATGAAGCTCAAACTAAAGAAAAGCCGCACAGAGACAACAAGAAGACAGCGCTATAATGTAGGCCTCCTGAGAGAAACTGGAGTTAGAGAAGAGTTCAAACTGGTGCTATCCAACCGGTTTCAAGCGCTACAGGAGCTAGTAAATGAAGAGGAGGCGGTCACCACAGAGCAGCAGTGGAAGGCAGTTAGAGAGGCACTGAACTCAACCTGCAAAGACACTGTAGGGTTCAGGAAACACCATCACAAGGACTGGCTGTCGGCACAGACCTTGAAGAAGATAGAAGTGAGGAAGCAGAAGAAAGCAGCAGTCAACAACAGTCGCACGAGAGCAGCCAAAGTAAGGGCACAGGAGGAATACTCGGAAGCCAACCGCGAGGTGAAGAGGAGTATCAGGGCAGACAAGAGGGCCTACACAGACAGCCTGGCAGCAGAGGCAGAAAAGGCAGCAGGCAGCGGCAACATGAAACAGCTCTACGACATTACCAGAAGATTGTCGGGTAAGTATGGCCATACAGAAAGACCAGTAAAAGACAAAGAAGGCAAGCCTATTGCAGACAGAGCAGACCAACTCGACAGATGGGCCGAGTATTTTGAAGAGTTACTGAACAGACCTAGCCCACCCGACCCTCCCGACATCCAGCCGGCAGAGACCGACCTACCCATCAGCTGTGACAGTCCCAGCCGGGAAGAGATCAGAAGAGCAGTGGCATTTTTGAAGAATGGCAAAGCGGCAGGGCCAGATGGCATCCCAGCAGAGTCTCTGAAAGCAGACCTAGAGACAACGGTGGAGATGCTGTACCCACTGTTTGGAAAGATCTGGGAAGAGGAGGTGATGCCGGCTGACTGGAAGGAGGGGTACCTAATCAAGCTTCCCAAGAAAGGCGACCTCAGCAAGTGTTCCAACTACAGAGGAATCACCTTGCTGTCAGTACTAGGAAAGGTCTTCAACAGGATCATCCTAGAGAGAATGAAGAGCTCCGTTGACCCCCAGCTGAGAGACCAGCAAGCAGGATTCAGGAAGAACCGATCATGTACAGACCAGATCGCCACTCTCCGCATCATCGTGGAACAGTCTCTGGAGTAGAGCTCCCCGCTGTACGTCAACTTTGTGGATTATGAGAAAACATTTGATAGCGTGGACCGAGAGACTCTGTGGAAACTCCTACGACACTACGGTGTACCCACAAAGCTCGTCCGCCTGATCAAGAGCAGCTACGATGGCATGACATGTCGCGTGATCCACGAAGGGCAGTTCACCAGGGAGCTCCAGGTCAGAACTGGTGTCAGGCAGGGGTGTCTGCTGTCTCCGTTCCTCTTCCTACTGGCCATGAAGATGACCACAGAGCACAGACGAAGTGGAATACAGTGGACACTGTGGACACAGCTTGACGACCTCGATTTTGCAGACGACTTGGCATTACTGTCCCACATTCATCAACAAATGCAGGACAAGACCACGAGGCTTGCTGACATCTCGTCCCAAGTGGGCCTCACCATTCACAAACAGAAAACAAAGACAATGAGGCTGAACACAACCAGGGAAGAACCAGTCTTGCTTGCTGGCACCCCGTTGGCTTCACCTATCTCGGGAGCATCATAGACAAAAAAGGCGGCACTGATGCAGATGTCAGAGCACGAATCGGTAAAGCCAGAGCAGCCTTTCTCCAGTTAAAAAAAGTGTGGAGTTCCAGAGAGCTGTCACAACACACCAAAGTCCGGATTTTCAACTCCAATGTAAAAGCAGTTCTCCTATATGGAGCAGAGACTTGGAGATTGACAAAAACCACAGTCAACAGAGTACAAACCTTCATGAACAGTTGCCTTAGAAGAATTTTGAAAATCCACTGGCCAGAGAAGATCAGCAACGTCAGACTCTGGGAGAGAACAGAGCAGATAACAGCAGAGAATGAAACTGGGCGAAGAAGATGGGGATGGATCGGTCACAGTCTGAGAAAGCCAGCTTCCAGTATCACTAGGCAGGCATTGTCATGGAACCCCCAGGGAAAGAGGAAAAGAGGTAGGCCGAGAAACTCCTGGCGTCGAGACCTCCAAGCAGACATCAAGAGACTGGGAACCACCTGGAGTAGAATCGAAGGAGAAGCACAGGACAGGAGTTGCTGGAGGTCTCTCGTCGACAGCCTATACCCGGGTAGGGGTGACAGGCATAAGTAAGTAAGTAACTGTATCAAAGGGTGCGCTACTTAAATCACAAAGAAATGTTTCCTTGTTGAAGTGTTTAAGTGATCTGTATCTAATAGTCGTGTGCTGATGTTTTCGGAATGAATTATCCGCTTTTAATGCCAAGCAACAGCACACCGGGTAGTGATCGCTAATCCCTACCTGAGGCACGTCTACTGCCATCACCCTTGATTGAGTAGTTGTATATATGTGGTCTACTAAGGGTGGAGGAAGTTGGACTAACACGAGTTGCTGTTTTAACTAGCTGCTTTAAACCAAACATAGACATGGTGCACTCCCAAGCAGGGTTATTCAAAAACATGTTAATATTGAAATCGCCTAGGATCAAAATTTCAGAGCTGGACTGTCTGACCTTATCCATCATGGCGATAAAGTCGTCGAACCATTGAAATGTTGATGCTGGGTTCCTGTAAATGTACCCGACCAGCACGGGGCTGGATTTGTTTGCCCTTAACTCAACCCAAATGCATTCTACGGTTTTTGACTCCAGGCCCCCACGCCTGCGAGTAATACCTCTAATTGAATTATGAATGTATACTGCATATGTCCCGGGTATTCAGCATCGCGGCGCAGTACAGTGAAGTCCTGGATAGAAACGGCCTCATCGCTGATGTTACGATTGAGACGCGATTCCGTTACACCAAACAAGTGAAATGGATTGGGTTGACTCAAGAGCACACATAGATCGGGAACTTTGTTAGTTAAATGATAAACATTTAAATGGCCAATGTGTAACTGGCGATCATACACCATGATTGCTAATATGTATGTCAATACCAAAGAGTACTAATAAAAAAGCTTATAAATGATACAAAGGCAAATAAGAGCTGAAATAATAACAGAGAGAGAGAGAGAGAGAGAGAGAGAGAGAGAGAGAGAGAGAGAGAGAGAGAGAGAGAGAGAGAGAGAGAGAGAGAGAGAGAGAGAAAGAGAGAGTCTGTGCACGGCTGTGTCTGTGCAACTGTGGCAGTCGTCGGCCCGAAGAGCTTTTGCTATGGGGGCAGTACATTTATACTAGAGCGGTTTGTGCTTGAAATTTAAGCAACTGCACAAACGCAAGCGCAGGCACGCACACAAGTACGCACACAAGAACGCACGATGCACGTACATACGCATGCACGCAAGCACGGAAACACATCACACACACACACACACACACACACACACACACACACACACACACACACACACACACACAAACACACACACGCACGCACGCACGCACACTCGCACGCACACACACACACACGCACACACACACACACACACACACACACACAAACACACACGCAACCACCCTTTCCCCACATCCACTTCCTCGGAATGGCATCTTTTATTACAAGACGAAAATGTTGACCCTTTAATGCCATCGTTTACAACTGATGTCTCTAAAACCTGCACCCCTTCACTTCCGGATCAGTCACTCCATTTGCCTGACTAAGGAAACAGTCCTTATCAGAAGCCAGCAAGAGGCATAGATCCTCATGAGCCCCCGCAATTGCGGGGGCTCATGAGGATCTATGCCTCTTTTAAAAGATGGTGTTTGCTGTGTCCCGACAGCGAAGGGGTTAACGTTAAAGTAACACCCGGAGTTCAGACAAAGTGCCCCTGAAAACTGAGATTCCCACATTACAGTCCAGGAGAAGAAAACACAAACAAACAAAATAATAAACAAAAAACACCACGCGTTTGTTTTGTGAGTCACGCCGAAAACATAAAGGACCAGACACATTCCCGAAACTAAATGTTAACGTCACAAAAAAATGTCATCATTTTCCCGTACTTATTGTATCAGGTACCAGTGTCCTGGTGCTACCGTATTCACATCCAACGCCATCTGTGTGAAAATAAATCGATTGTCACACCTCAAGAGAAGTGCCTGCCTACCGCCATCTGGCGCAACACTTGAGCTAGTTTGGTCGACCCATATTTGGCGACATATACACGCTCTCTAAAGCCGCGACCCACTCCAGACAATAAAAGGCTAATAGTTCGCAATATCTCTTTTATAAATGTTCCTAGTATGTCTACGTTTATGCTGGACACAACTTTGAATCTTTGAATTAACCCATTCAGCCCTGACGCACTACAACAGGAGATGGGTCGACCATGATAATTCAAGGGTAGTGCCAGATTAGCTTGGCGCCGAAAGAGAAAGGCGCCAAGCTAATCTGGCACTGCCCTTGAATTATCATGGTCGATCCATCGCCTGCAACTGGTGCATAGTCGTTAGATGACGCCTCCAAAATTTGGGAAATACGTGCGTCGGGCTGAATGAGTTAAAAGGGCTAACTTGCATGATGACGTTTAAATGTCATACAATATAAGTTATTGGTAGCTAGGGTTTGATCCACGGACCATTGTAGGCCTGAGGGAGGTCAAAGGAACAATTGTACCCCGAAGGCCTGAGTTGTACAATGGTTCCTTTGACCTCCCGAAATAACGTATTTGTTTTGATTCCTCCACAATTTTCGTAAAAGAAATCAAGAAGGCATCTTCCGACCTGGATCACGCATGACATGACTGATGTGAAAGGAAGATACATTTATACATAATAGACTAATGACGTAATTAAAAAATATTTCATGACGTTGCCGTATCCAGTACTGAGTGTGCTTGTTGTTTCGAAGAACACTAAGTAACTCTTTATTACTTTAGAACGTTTTGGTGATCTTTTATGGCACAAAACTCGCATCCAAGATGCGTCACAAAGAAGGCTACAAGAAGTCCGCCATTTGTCGCTACAAGGGTTTTTGTAGCTCGGTCATGTGGTACTGTTTGCGCTAAAGGGATTGGTCGTGTGACGTAGGGATGAAAACAAAGTCTTTTTTGTGCTCTTTTTCTCCGTACTCACTAGATAACTGAGTTGCACCGATGCGCGTCAGGCCATGGACAGTAGAAAACCTCTACTTGTGTGTGTCTACTCAAACGGATTGTGAAAAGCAGGGTAGAATGTCATAGGTGAGGCAACTATTAGCAATCAAAGCCCTCCCGCTTAAAGTTCGATTTAACTCATTCGAGGAGCCCCGCATCAATAGATGAGGAAGTGTAGTATAGCGTTGTCGCCGCGAGCAACGCCATACGACACTTTCGCTACTATTGATGCGTCGCTGCTTGAATGAGCTAACAATTTATTAAATTTGACTTTGAAGAAAAGAAGAACTCCTCATAGTATCAGCCTGTGAGTTGAAGCAAAAGGCCCGAGGGCCGATGTCAGCTTTAGTTGACCCGCGCACGGTCGTGCGCTGGTAAACTAAAACCGACATCGGCCCGAGGGCCTTTTGCCTACTTTGAGATTGTCTTTTAAAGACTGTCTGTAGATTCCTAGTTTTGCTAATGATCTGGCTAGCCGCTTTGGCTTCTATTCCGTTTGTAGTTTCATTACCAGCGATGTGGTTATGGTTTATGGTATATGTGCGGTGGGATGTGATTTTGGACCTAACGGCGTGCAGCTGTAAGCTTCAAAATCATAGACCAGAACATACAGGGGCTTTATGTCATGACGTGGTGTAAGATTTCATAAAACGTAATTGTTCATCGTTTGAACAGAACAAAAGAAAGTACATGTATCATTTTTCGAGTAAAATGTCAACTAACTACACATCTCTCTCTCTCTCTCTCTCTCTCTCTCTCTCTCTCTCTCTCTCTCTCTCTCTCTCTCTCTCTGTAAACAAAAATCAGTTTAAAACAACTACCTCGTTCTTCAGCAGTGACCAGACGCCCAGGAGTGTGTGTGTGTGTGTGTGTGTGTGTGTGTGTGTGTGTGTGTGTGTGTGTGTGTTTGTGTGTGTGTGAGCGTGCGTGCGTGTGTGAGTGTGTGTGTGTGTGTGTGTGTGTGTGAGCGTGCGTGCGTGCATGCGTGAGTGTGTGTGTGTGTGTGTGTGTGTGAGAGAGAGAGAGAGAGAGAGAGAGAGAGAGAGAGAGAGAGAGAGAGAGAGAGAGAGAGAGAGAGAGAGAGAGAGAGAGAGAGAGAGAGAGAGAGAGAGAGAGAGAGAGAGAGAGAGAGAGAGAGAGAGAGAGAGAGAGAGAGAGAACAATGAACAATGAACCTTTATTTTATAACGGTAAAAGTATTTGGTAACAGGACCAATTTTCAAACTTGCCGTTAAGAGAGAGAGAGAGAGAGAGAGAGGTAGCATACCTCTTCTTCTATAATATTCAAGTTCATTACGACTGGCACACACCCCACCTAAACACAAAAGTCTAGCCACCCATAACTTCTATCCTCACACCTGCACACTGTCAAGTCATTAGCTTCATTAGCGAACCAGCCATGTGTTTTTCCCCTAAACTTCCATTCTGCACGTGCGAGACGCGCGTGGCACGTGATGCAAGCATATTTCTTTAATACTTTCGAACTTGCGATGTTAGGATAATGAAGAGTTAAGATTTTTTTCCCCCCGCCTGCTGCAGAAAAAAATATACCCTCTGAAAGCGACATAGAGCCTCATGAACCCACGCAATTGAAGGGGCTCATGAGGATCTATGTAACTTGCAGACATATTTGCTTTATAATGTCGAACTTAGGATAATGGCAGTTTAGATTTTTTGGGTACACTGCAGCAAAATGGAGTTTAGATTCTGCGTACACTTGCGACTCAATTTACCCTTCTGCAAAGGGCTTAGATCCTCTTGAGACCCCGCAGTTGCGGGGGCTCACGAGAATCTAAGCCTCCTGCTCTATCTACATTCTGTTTCTGTGTTTCTCCGGTATAGGTACTGTTTAGTTGAATTTGCGTTTGAATTTACAAAGACTAGGAAGAAGAGACACTGGGCTGGTCACTAATGGACGCCATT
>BTPG01000002.1:164404892-164449892 GCA_036245525.1 Semisulcospira habei
AAAAAAAATGGGTGCTTACCCCAAAAGTGGGTGCCTCTCACACAAAACTGGGATTACAGTGAAAATACCTCACTAAAGATACCTTTGGTTGATTTTACTATTATGATTGTTTGAGTGGGGTTGTAAGGGGGTTGGGGGGGGGGAGAAGTGTGTGTGTGTGGGGGGCGGGGCGGGGGGGGGGGGAGGGGAGGGTGGGGGGGGGGGAGAGGGGGTCATCACTTTTGGTTTATAGAGCTGCTCAATGCACTCTTATGAATGAAAGAGTTTCATTATCAGTGGAATCAGTAGGTCATTTCAGAGGCGCACACTGAGTTGCACGTCAAACCACTCACAAATACTCATTTGGAGTGCACCAGATGGATCCAGTTGGCAAAGTCCCACATTCCACACTATAGGACAGCTAAGACTGAAAAGCAATCGCGGCGTTTATGGCGCGGTACTAGGTTTAAAACTAAGAAAATGTTGTTTTTAGAAGCGTGTCGGGCAAAAGTTTTTATGAAAACTGTTTTAAAACCTCTTTTAACTCAACTTTTCTTAATGTTAAAAGTGTTTTATTGTACATTACTTAACGTCCCGACAGCAACAAGGCTTTCTCAGGACGTGCCTGCACTGCTTGTGAAAAAACAACAACTAAACAGAACATTGAATGTATATCGCCAGCCGGTCAAATACATTAAATAAACCTAACACATGGGGCCTACATAAAGCTAAGACCATTTAGCAACACACATCCAATATCAAGAGCTACAGGCAGTGCAGACAGTAGGGAGAGTTTTAAAAAGTCAAATACAGGTGAATGGACAAAGGGCCGACAGAGACACATGCCCCAGAATAGAGAGAAAAACCCACCCTGTGGGGCTGACCAGGGTGCCCCTGGGAAATAAAAAGTAGTTAACCCCACCCAAGTCCCCCAGGGCAGACCCGGGTGGGGTTAAAAGTGTTTTAATTTACAAGCATGTCGTAACTGATATGCATCTATTCCAACGTATAGTGCTGGATATTTTTCCCATCCTCGCCTTCTCTCGGGCTTCGCTCAACACTCGACTTTCCAGTCCTTCCCTGAAACACCCCCAACCGGTCTGCCCTCAACACTCGACTTTCCAGTCCTTCCTTCAAACACCCCCAACCGGGTCTGCCCTGGGGGACTTTTTAGTTCCCAGGGGCACCCTGGTCAGCCCCACAGGGTGGGTTTTTTCTCTATATTCCGGGGGCATGTGTTTCTGTCTACCCTTGGTCCATTCACCTGCATTTTCCTTTTTTAAACTCTCCCTACTGTCTGCGCTGCCTGTGGCTCTTGATATTCGATGTGTGTTGCTAAATGGTCTTAGCTTTATTTAGGCCCCATGTCGTAGGTTTTATTTAACGTATTGGACCGGCTGGCGACATACATTCAATATTCTGTTGAGTTTTTGTCACTAGCAGTGCAGGCACGTCCTGAGAAAGTCTTGTTGCTGTCGGGACGTTAAGCTATGTACAATCAATCAACCTTCCTTCAAACGGACAGCATTCACACAAATAATACTTTACTATTACATCAGAAAATGGCCCATCCAAGCCTGCACTCTTTTAACTGCACTAAACGACTGACTGGTGCAGACGACGCATGAAACGACGCTGACTCTGTGACGTCATTTCCATTCAATCAATTTGTGCATACAATCCAAAAGGAGATGCGGCATTGATAACATCGACAAACCTACAAAATAAAGCAACAGGTTCAACCAAAAGGTCGGGCAGGACAAAAGACAACAGCAGCCTCACCCAAAGTCTAAACGTCCTCTCTTACAATGCGCACTCATACAATCACTTCACTTCTTAGCAACCGGCGCACGAATATAATTATAGGCTAAGTCAAACTAAAACAGAAGATAGTGGCGAAAAACCCTTTAAAATAGAAACAAAGAACGACGTTTCAGATCAAATATTCTTCATCTGACATGGAAACAAACGTAGAAAACGTATAGGCTAAGTCCCTGGTGAACGTATACATGAATCTCAAATCTGCCACTAGACATCACCTTTCTCCACATCACCCCGGAAGTACATTACAACTCAACACTTTTTTTTAACAAAACAACCACACCCTCAAATAAAAAACCTAATTCTGTAGAAACATAAACAATTTACTCCCTAAAACAACAAAATATCCCCCCTGACCCATATCAGCTATGAAGTTATTTATAGCTAGCTGAGAAGGGTGATGTAATACATACACGCTCATTTTCAGGGTTCTGTGTCACAACACACACACACACATTGCTGGGAGGGACAAGTTTTCAAACACACTACCGGCGTGTCTGTTAAACACAAAAGTGCATGTGTTAACGCCAAAATGAGAAAAACGGATTTTTTTACTTTTTATGAATCTTTACCGCAAGACAATGCAGAAACAACCCTCAGAAAAAATGGGTGTCTGACTTGGAAACCCAGAATTATACACATACCCAGTTTCCATAAGGATGGTAAAGACAGTCACCCGTTTTAGGTCTTTCGTCTACACACACACACACACACAGTTTGCTGCATCAACCTTTACGCAACACATACACCATACACATAACGCTAAATGGCATCAACACATGCAGACGTGACATTATTCCACTTCCCGGCCCATACATCAGTCTGATACAGCACGCCTGGGGGAGGACCGGGGCTAGTTTGTTCAACAGCAGCAAAACCAAGCATAAAACCGTGCCACTTCATAAACAAGATGATATATGCACGCGTCTCTCCTTCTCTGCTGGCCTGCGATTTTGGACCTTACGGCTGAAAGCCGTAAGGTCCAAAATCACAGGCCAGCACACTCGTGGCCGTACGGTCCAGACTCACAGACCATCGCGCCTGACTTGAAGCCGGTGAGGCAGCACGCTTGGAGCCGCAAGTAACCCCTTCGCCGCGAATGGACTCGGACGCAGACCGTGTTTCTGAAATCTTCTTTTCATTCAAAGCCAAAGAGCCCCGGCCGTCCAAGAATCATGGCTGCAAAGTGTTTCCAGCCGCAAGAGGCATAGATCCTCATGAGCCCCCGCAACTGCGCGGGGCTCATGAGGATCGATGCCTCTTGCAGTTGGATCGTGTTTACTTTCGACAGTGAAGGGGTTAGAGTCGGAAATGGTAGGCCAGCACACTTCGGAGGCGAAAGCTCCAAATCCCAAAGATCAGCACTACACCTGCAGCCGTACAAGTTTCAAAAGAACAGACCAACAGAGATTAAGTTTGGTTCTAAAATTGAACGTCACGACAACGTGAGTATGGAATGAAGAGATGGGGTAGGAGGGAAGGTACATGGGGGCCGCAGGGGCAGCTACAGTTCTTCATTGTGATGTCTTTAACAGTGATGCCTCTTTAAGTGTGTGGATGATTTAAGAATAAAAAAGAAGCTTACTTTAATTACACCTAAGCAAAACAAGTATGAGATCTTCTGAGCTAACCTGACCCACTCCTTACGTCCCCTTCCCCCCCCCCCAACTTCTCCCCTCCTTTTCCCCTCCACCACCCCCCCCCCGACACACACACACACACACACACACACACACACACACACACACACACACACACACACACACACACACACACAAACACACACACACACACACACACACACACACACACACACTCACACACACACACACCTCACACCTCCATGTCGGTTGAAGAATGTATAAAATTTTAACAAAAGCAAAGCTGTACATCTAGGCAAAATACAATACAATACAATACAATACAATACAATACAATACAATAATACTTTATTAATCCCTCATGGGGAAATTCACATTTTTGCCACCACAGGTGCTGCTTACAGCATTCACTCACTCGCTCATTCCACAAATTACAATAACAGAGCTACACAATGGACAATGACTCGGGACGGGTGAAACAATAAGAGATCAACCAAGCTATCTTGCCTCCCCCCCCCCCACCCCCTCCACTACCCCAACTTCCGTCCCTCGCAATCCCCCCCCACCCCCCCCCCCCCAGCCCCCTCCACACTCCCACCTCCGTGCCTTTCTTATCCCACCCGGAAGCGTTTTGCACTTGGGTGACTTCTCTGGCAAAGTTTGTTCAACTCCGTGATTGATCAGCAACAGTGATTGTCGGAAACCACACGCAAACACCCATACCCTCCTGCGTTTGAGAAACAGATTTGTTCCCTCAAGACACAAGGCCAACATTCTCTTGAGTCCAAGCAAGAGTTATAGATTCTCATGAGCCCCAGCCTTTGCAAGGGCTCATGAGAATCTATGTCTCTTGCAGACGGAAGTTCAGTTCTCTGTCCATACGCGCTCCACCTCACCCCACAGGGCCGGATCCTGACGATATCATACCATACCAATATTGGTCTGGTTTACTACGGATCTCTCATGTCCTAGGCGTTCAAGGTTTCCCAACGATCGCTGCCTTTCTCCTCACCTCTGCTCCGGAGGCGACCGATTGCGTGGTGCCTTTGGCTCTGTCCCTAGAAATGTATTCTCAGGCTTCTCACCACGTCTGCTCTGCCCATTCGCAGGCCCTGTGTGTTTTCTGCCTTGCCAGCAAGGTTGTCCGCTCGATCATTGCCGTGCGCGGGCTCACAGCGGCCGACGACGACTGGAGGGTCATTTGCAGGTCTCATGAGAATCTATGTCTCTCGTGGGTGAAAGGAACTGGCTAAAAGATTGCTCAGTGATTGTCTCAATGCGCACGTGCCGATTTCTCGTGTAAGCTGCGCGCTCACCCAATGAGGTATTACGTCATTAGGAGCGGCTGGGCGGGGGATATGACGGATGGGCGCACCGCCCTCGCGTGACGTGACCTCACGCCTTGATTCGCACACTTACAGGCTGAACCCCCCCCCCCCCCCCCAAACTCCTTTGCATGAGACTGATTACTGCGATTGCCTATGCTAGGAACATCGATGCACAAATTTCCTTTTAGCTATTGAGCCCAGTAGGGAGCAACGTGTCTTATTATATATATGAAGAGGTGGTGCAGGGGGTTGACTATGACGATTTGCACGAAATTCAGACGTAAAAAGCTGAAACCAAGCGTGAAAAATGCAAATGAAATCACAACAAAGAAACAAACAAGATTGGAAAAGACTAATATAATGACAATTAATAAATTGCGTGGGATTTTCTACTAAGTTGTATGCTTCTGGCTACTGGAACAAATTAGGAAGGGTTAGCTCTGCTACAGGCTGAAAGGGTTCTTTGTTAGAACGTGTAAATATCTTTCGTGTGCAGGGCCAACTGTAACTGTAACTCTCACAACACACTGGATATCTTCCTCGATTCGCTGTCAGACCAAGATCCAAGATCTGATCTCTTCTTCAGTTGACCAGCTGAGGCCGACGTTTTTCCGAATATCTTTTGTTTAATGTTTAGAACTTAGAGATACGCAAAGCGGAAAAACGAAAACAAAATGACAAGCAAAAGAAATGCAACATCATTTGAGTCATCGGAAACACTTCAGAATGATGTCGCATTTCTTTTGCTCGTCAGTGTATATATTTACCATCCTTGCGCTGTCAGGGTCAATCTGCGGAAGATTAAAAAAAATGTCAGCAATTTGTCTGTGGGCGTGAAAGGGTTAATGCGGAAACTTTGCTTGATGACAGGGGAGCGAACAAATGAGGCCAGACGGAACCCTTCATTAGCTGATCAAAATTAATTCCCTTGATCGACTGACGTGTCTACTCATCGAAAATTGCAGAAGCACGATGACACGAATGAATGAGATTCGTCGTTTTTTTCTAAAATATTATTATTTTGCTTTCACTGCTAAATTCCAAGAAATAAATCCTCCGTGACATCTCAAGGAGAGTTTTTAATTGGCTCGGAAGACGAGATGTGATTTATGTGGTTGTGAAAAGAAAAACAGGGCTAAACCTGAAACTTTTTTTTCACTGCTAGTGGTAGTAGATTATGTTTCTGAAATGTAAGCTAAATTCAGCGCCAGAGAGCCCCAGTTGACCATACAAAGTGGTGTCAGCAAGAGACATAGATCCTCATGAGCCCCGCAAATCTATGTATCATGAGTATCTATGTCTCTTGCAGATGGATCGTGTCCACTTTCTCACGGCTAAGCCCAAACAAAGCTGCTCCAGTTGTATTCAATCCCTGCGCGGATCGGAAAAGAAAGTGAGCAAGATCTCATGAGTACAAGACGATATGCATACTGATACTCGAAACGACACTCAGGCCGATACCGTCTGGGCTGATGATATTTTGATCATCGGGAGGTCTCTCAGCGAAATCTGAAGCAAGATTTCTGTGCCAGGACAAAAATTTAAACCATCAAAAGAAAAAGTAAAGTGATCATTGTCAGACCCACCCTGGTTGTCTCCCTTGATTCGCTACCGCTTATCAGCGGCAGCAAATCGAGTGAGACAACCAGTGTGTGACATGCACTGACATTTTGCTTGCTGATTCACATAGTAACCATTGCGCATCTCAAAGTCACTCCGTATGCGTCACTCGTACAAGAAACAAAAGACGTCTTCCACTTTCGAAGGCGAACAATCTCCCATTCACAAACACACCCCAAAACAGAAGATTAGATGCAAGCTTTTGTTTTAATACATGGATAACACATGTCAAGAATTCTCTCAAACTGAACCCGGCCCTCTGGACAGACTTTATTCGGCTACACATGTGGTAATCTGGTAGACACTTTCTTCCCTCCCTTTGTGGGAACCGCCCCAGCAGTTGTCTTCCCTTCCATCCGGGTCTCGGCACATCACCTGCACGTGACTAAGTGGTCGTCTGCTACCCGTTCCGCTAATCCATTCCATCTACAAGAGGCACAGAGCCTTAGGGTCTCCTACAATGATGGAATCCTCTAGAAAAATTGTTCATTTTGTGGACAAAATGTTACTAATCAGTTATATATCTTTGTTTACACAAACGGAGAAAGTTTTCCCCATGCCCCAGTCGTGATGTCGAGCTGGTCTTTGATTTCGGATCTTACGACTACCAGGAATAAAGTACAATATCACATACCAGCACTCAAATGCTTTGCTTTTCGTCACTAGCCGCAGCCGACTGCATGTAACCCTATGCAGCGAACGTGACCCGCGCTCTTTTCTTGCGCGGCGGGACGTGGTCAATTGGGGTTGTGAGGCGGTAGAGGAGACGCCGGTTGGAAGAAAGACCGCAAAATGTCACAAATCCCCATGACTCCGTCCATTTAAGGAGAGGAGAAATCAGTTTACCCATAAAGCCCTGATATGTTACGACAGGATGTGGATCGACCATGATAGTTCAAGGGTGGTGTCGGAATAGATTGGCGCCTGTAGGCGCCGGCCAAGGCTATTCCGACACCACCCTTTAACTATCATGGTCGATGTGCCTCCAGAACTGTCATAGATCTCAACATGTAATGAGTCAATGATGCCTGATTTCTGGCTACAAAAGGCTAGATTCTCACCAGTCCCTGCGGCTGCAAAGGCTCTCCAGAATCTATGCCTTATTACAAATCAGGACCGACTGAAACTGACACAAAAACTGAAATGCTGCTCGATTTTTGTAGTGCTGCACATCCTATTAGAACTTCTACTACTGTCCAGGGACTAACGGTAGTTACTCTGAAGCAGGCAGCGTGAGTAACACGCAATTTTACTGGAGTCTGCTTCTAATCGAGCACACCCAAACAGAAGTGAAAGTCTCCGATTTATCGATACAGAAAGCTGCATAATTTCTTCGCACGAGGAGACCACACTTACTTGCATTACAACGAGACAAACTTTTTCGCCCAGGAGAAAACTCTGTTTTGTCAGCAAGAGGTAAGGAGCCTCCTCTCTATAGCTGGATCCTGAGGATCTATGCCGATTATAGATGGAAGAGAGTGGGGCAGATCTATTGCCTGACAAGGATGTCTCGGAGGGACGCAATCTGCCAGTGTCGCAAAGTCAATAGTCCCTAGACAGTCATAAGTTACTCCCTGACTTCCACCGTCTGATGAACGGGTAGATATTAATGCCAAGCAAGAGGCATAGATTCTCATGAGCTCCTGCAAAGCAGGGCCTCATGAGAATCTATGCCTTTTGCAGATGAAAGGTGCTGAGTGAATGATTGTAGAAGCTGGTGTAGACACACTGTACGTAGGTATCACGACTGACGGATCTCAGAATCACGAGTCTTGTGGGGGAAAAAACCGTCTGACAAGTCGCTTTCGACGCACTGATTGACTGAACAGGTTTGAAACTGTGCAGTGCAGGTTACAATGGCTGTCTCAAGGCAAACGTTAGCAAGGATTGCGTATCGCGAGCCGACGCGGCGTTTCGGCATTACGCCGTACCAAAAAAAAAAAAAAAAAAAAAAAAAAAAAGTTTAGGGCTTAACATCTTTTGTCCACCTCAAAGGTGATTTCAAATACGGGGCACCGAAACAGCGTCTAAACAAATTTAGGCCAAAGCTGGATTCGAACCTGGGACCTTTCGGACGAGAGTCGAACGCTCTACCATCGAGCCATCCAGCTCCCCATTACGGCCGTATATGATATATATATATATACAGTCCGCATAGGTGATGCTGAAATGGCCCGCATTAGCAAATAGTCTTCGGGCCCACAACGACCGCAGTGGACCCGCGCACAGGCTGTGCGCGGGCCCACTGCGGCCGTCGTCGGCCCGATGATCTGTGTTTAGTGGGGTCAATCTGCAGCAACACCTAAAGGAAAAACGTTTAAACAACAGCAGCAGCAGCAGCAGGAACTAAACAATATCAACAAATAAAACCGAGGAAAACAAAAATAAGGACAGAAAAGACAAGTATTTTTGTGTCATCTTATTTCATGTTTTCTCATTCGATAACAAAAACTAAAACAAACATCCCAAAAAATATGCATATTCGAAATCGGCCAGCGTAAATCACGCGAAATTGCTACACACGAGATTATGTTGGATTTGATTCATATCAAAGGGAAATGAGCCTCGATCACAGCAACCGTTGATCAGAACATGATGCCAAAAACGGTCCACCTTCCAAAGCCAATTGACAACATACTAGAAGTATCTGCATACGCGTATTGTAGACCATAAGTAAATCCTCACACTCCGGCGCAGAAAAGACAGTTACAACAATAACTAATTTTTAGGTTAAAATCCTTTAAAAAAAAAATGGACATACAGACAAGAATGCAATGTTGTACTTATCTTGCTTGCTTAACTATCTATACTTAGGATGCATAACTGAAGATGTGACGCCAAAGAATGTTAAGCAGAGCATTGTATTCTTGTCTTAATGTCAGTCTAGTTTGAAAGATATTTCTGACTCGGAAATTTAATAATTGTGTTGTAACTGTCTTTTCTAAGCGTGTTTCTGTTTTACATGTTAAAATTTATGCGAATTTCACAGGCTTTAACCGCCTACATACAAATCTGAATTGAAGGAGAGGCAACTGAAACTCAAGGGTTGTGCCTGATCAGCTTGGCACTACCCTTGAGCTGTTTATTGACGAGTGCCGAGCAACAACCTCTCATGGATTTATTTTCCGTGGTTGGCACTGGACGTGAAAGAAGCGCCGTGATATAACGTGGGTGTATTACATGGGAAAGAAAGGATAAGCGTACAAGAATTTGCTAGATTTACGCTAAAAAATCCACAGTTCCATTTCAATCAATAGTAAATCTGTCACAAGAAAATTACTCCATCTAGTTTGTCCTTGAAATGCTGGGGGTTGAGGGGGTTGAGTAAGTTGCCTGGTTAAACTCCAATCTTTTCTTCTCTCTGAGGAGCACAGACACAAAGTGTGAATTGTGCGGATGTTTTAACAGCAAGACATACAGATCCTGCAGTGGTTCATGAGGATCTGTGCCTCTTGCCGGTAGGAAGTGTTTACTGAGGATCGAGGCAGAGGAAGATAAAAAGAAGAGGGATGTATGAAATGAAAACCGAAGCATTCTTAGAGAAAAAAATATAAAAAAGAAATAACATAAAAAATAAGGAAGTTTGCTGGGGTTGTCATTTCGGTGACCTTATAAAACTGGTCAACCATTTTGATTTAACTGCTCGGCTTCCCCAGGTCACCGAACCCCGACCTCCACGATTCCCCCCTCTCCCCCTCCCGCCTCCCCCCGCCTTTTCCACTCCTGCCCGTTCACCCTTTAAAATGTGACTGAAACTGCAATAACAACTCCAAGACGCTATGAAATGTACATAAGAAACCCTTGACGTTTTCCCTAGGCACCTGATACATGCATTTTCCACAGCTGCAGATACTCCGCTATTTCCTGATTTGTAGTGAATTAATTCTTCCCCTTATGCACGACATTTTCCGTGGAAGATACACAATAATCCTGTTGGTTACCGATGACATCCTTCGCGGATGTGTTTCATTGTCCCCGTTACAAATAATGTCTTCCAATCGAACGCGAGCAGCATAAACTTGCATTTTTTCCATGGCACCAAACTCGCGCCATCTTGGCCCTGGCAAATCAGAATGATGATTAAGCCTCACAATAACCAAGCCCACGAGTACTGATGTACTTAGTAGGCAAAAAACGATCGAGCCGAGGTCAGCCGCAGTCGGCCCGCGCACAGTTGCGCACTTTCCATTTTTGAACATGTATGTATTTTTGCACTCTGTTTGAGGGCCCAAAACGACTTCAACAACCTGATCTGGTTATTGAAGTGCCTGCCATTTTAGAATCGTCAGATAAGCAATGTGTTGTTGGAGATAGATTGAGCGGGCGAAACAGCTCAAGGGTTTGGGCCTAATTTCTAGCCTAGTGGCTCAAATATCGTTCATGAAATCATACGTCAAAAATCTAAAAAGACAAGCTTAGAGAAGTCAGAGTCAATCCATCTCCTGCGTTTGTCGCCGGATGTGATCGAGATACCCTCTGTCCACAAGCTGAAGACATTAACCACAGCTGAACGCTTTCAGAGGCAATTGCGTCAGAACTGCATCATCCCGGGGTGAATCCACTCGCATAACCTCGAATCTACACCGTCAAACAGTGAACACCCCGCCATCAGCAAGAGGCATAGATTCTCATGAGTCCCCGCTTCAGCAGGGGCTCAGGAGAATCAATGACTCTTGCTGTCAAGTCTTGGACCCATTTACATCCTCGTGTCGACTCGGATGAGGTCACGGGCGTTTTCATCTATCACGCAGTCCATCAGCTCGCCCTTCATACGTTAAGGGAAGCACAGACGGTTACAGTCTCCCGCGGCACAGACAATCCATGGCTTTTGCTGTGACCGATCAACTCCATTCCAGTCTCAGACGGGGGAGGACTGGCAATCGGATTCTCCACCCTTCGCTTCCCTGGGAAAAATAACATCCATGATGTCAAGGTCGACTGTTTCAACGCCAACCATCCAAGGAACGCGGATATAAATGACGACAGCAAGAGGCAAAGAACGTCAGGAGCCCCCGCATCTGCGGGGGCTCATGAGGTTCTTTGCCTCTTGCAGGCAGATGCCCTTCAAGCAATTTCCCAGCAGTGACGGTGTTGAGCTTGCGACTTTACAAGTCGATGGACCTGTGGCCTTACTGGATGAAGCTTGGGCCACAAAAGACTCAATAGGAACAATTTACGACACCGTTGTGCCCGTTTACGGCACCTGAAGCTGATTGGTCCCCGGCTGTGATTACGTTTCCCGGCAGTCAGCGCGCGGGCTGATTGTTTGCCAGCCTATTACGGAGTTTTTGTGGACTCTGGGGAACCGGTGCTGATATCGGGAGACTTCGGTAAAGAGATAGCTTTTGTTTCTTGTGGATTTATCTAGATAGAGACTCGCGTTCTTTCAAAACAGATCGAACGCTCTGAGGCAACGGTCCGAGGAAAATGGACCCCCCAAAAAAATGGGGCCAGCAAGAGGCACAGATCCTCATGAGCCGCCGCAATTGCGAGGGTTCATGAGGATCTGTGCCTCTTGCAGATAAGTGGCTTTGTGTATTGTTTCTTATGGACTGATAACAATTGACAAAAAATATTTCAAGCAAGAGACACAGATCATCATGTGTGTGTGTGTGTGTGTGTGTGTGTGTGTGTGTGTGTGTGTGTGTGTGCGTGCGTGTGTGTGTGTGCGCGTGCGTGCGTGCGTGCGTGTGTGTGTGTGTGTGTGTGTGTGTGTGTGTGTGTGTGTGTGTGTGTGTGTGTGTGTGTGTGTGTGTGTGTGTGTGTGTGGTTTTCGCCTGCGCATTGAGTTATATTATAAATATGAGAAATGCACCATATGAATACCATGTATTAATTAATTATTAATTGTAGAGGTTTGTGAGGATCTATGCCCCTTGCAAATAAGCAGTGTTTGTGCAAGACAGTTTTTTTTTCTACTTGTCGATTATAAGGTAGGCAGGTTCCTCTGCGAGTTAAAGGACCACATGAAGGGAGTGGGGGGGGGGGGGCGAGGGTGAGTGGGGGTGGGGGTAGGGGTGTGGGGATGGACCTCTTTTGTGTTTGATTAGGGGCCTTGGTTTATGCAACCATAGGCTGCACGAACAGAACGGCATCAAGACAGAGTACACTATTGCGATCGCGACAATTTAATTATAAGCACGGTCCAAACTTAAATAAATTTAACGGATCAGGCAAACGTTATACCGAAAGGACTGGTAAAGTATTGAGAGACGCAGTGGAATACGTGTGAGATTTTCAAAAGCGAGAGCGCCGCAACAACAACAAAACACAAAAAACAACTACAAAACATCAACAACACAACCGAAAGAAAATCAAACCACAAAACAACAAACACACCACAACAACAACGACAACAACGATAAAGCAAATCATCTCGTAAACACAATACTGTCCCATAACAGACGCTCGGCAACTGACTCCATGACAAAACCGCATGATTTGTCTTCCTGTACCAGTCTCCGAACTCGCTTTCCCAGTCTGCTCAGATCTTCCACGCTGACAACGTCCAACAGCCAAAACAATAGCTCACATCCCTATGCAGATCTCCGCTCAAGACATAGTTCGACCAAGACAACTCAAGGGTAGTGCCTGATTAGCTTGGCGCCAGCAGGCGCCAAGCTAATCAGGCACTATCCTTGTGTTGTCTTGGTCGATCCATCTCGCTGCCTTTGGATCTGGCTAGGTAAGGAGTCACTCTTGGGAACGGCGCAGGTGTTTGCACAATTAATTTCGTTGCAAGTGCGTGAGGGAGGTTTAGAGTGCGCTTAATACACCCGTAAACCTACACTGTGTCAGCAACGATGTCGTGAAGTGGAGCAGGGAACGGCACTAGGCCAGAGGAAGAGGGACAAACGCCGTCCTGGACAGCTAAATCTGCCCAGATAAATATCGGAATAGCTGCTTATGATGCACTCACTACCTAATCTACGATGAGCCCAAACATTTCAGAATCTTCTAACTCTCTGCTGTTATTCAGTGTGTTGTTGAATGAATACACTGTTTTTTAGTTTTGTTTTTTCGTTCTTTAGAAGAAACCAATGGACAAAGAAACAGGCTCAGAAATGACAGGTACACACAATTTATTAATATTTCGGGGAAATCCCTGTTTCAAAAAACAAACAAACAAACAAACAAACGTTTGATTGTTGGCTTGTGTCTTGGAGAAGACTTAATTTTTATAAAGTTTAGAACTAAATGTTAAATAAAAAATAATATTTTGTCCGTTATCAGTAACGATAAAATTGAAAATAAAGAAAGAGCGATAAACATCTGTATAGTAAACAAATAATTTTAACGCTTTCAGACAAGTTGGAAAGCCTAAGTGACAAACGTGTTCGTCTCCACCAAGCCCCAAGCCCTGCATCAACACTTAATGCATATTGCATGAAGGAACAGTCGTATATGGGACGAAAAATAAGCATAGAAAACATAGGACTAACAAGAGATAGAAATCCTCATGAGCCCCCGCGACAGCGTGGGCTCATGAGGATTTATGTCTCTTGTTTATGTGCGTGTGTGTGTGTGTGTGTGTGTGTGTGTGTGTGTGTGTGTGTGTGTGTGTGTGTGTGTGTGAGTGTGTGTGTGTGTGTGTGTGTGAGTGTGTGTGTGTGTGTGTGAGTGTGTGTGAGTGTGTGAGTGTGTGAGTGTGTGTGTGTGTGTGTGTGTGAGTGTGTGAGTGTGTGTGTGTGTGTGTGTGTGTGTGTGTGTGTGTGTGCGTGTGTGTGTGTGAGTGTGTGAGTGTGTGTGTGTGTGTGTGTGTGTGTGAGTGTGTGTGTGTGTGAGTGTGTGAGTGTGTGTGTGTGTGTGTGTGTGTGTGTGTGTGTGTGTGTGTGAGTGTGTGTGTGTGTGTGTGTGAGTGTGTGTGAGTGTGTGAGTGTGTGTGAGTGTGTGTGTGTGTGTGTGTGTGTGAGTGTGAGTGTGTGTGTGTGTGTGTGTTTTATGTCTCTAGCAGCTGGGTAGCGTTCGCCTTGTCTTGTTTTCTTGACGGCTTTCTGCCACGACGTGTGAACGATAACTACTGTCCTGTGGTCGTTTAACAGCGGATTTTTACGTCTTATTTCTGGAGAGTGATGAGTTCTCAGTTTCCTCGACATCGTTATCGCCCGCCCCGAGTGACAAACAAAGCATGAAGCACAATTATGCGTTTTGTTTCAGCGGGTGGATTGACATTTCTTTGAAACCAAATACTTTATTCTCAGCACAGCAGACCGTTTGCAGATGTTTGTTTTTAAACTGAAGAAAATGGAACAGAACATACTTAAAAAGTAATACTCTAACGAACGAACGAACGGAACGAACGACCAAACGAAAGGAAGAACGAACGATCGAACGAACGCACGAACGAAATGAAACGAAACGAAACGAACGAAACGAACGACTAAATGAACGAACGGGGAAAAAACAACGTTAAACGTTTAGGGCTTAACGTCTTTTGTCCATTACAAAGGTGATTTCAAAGACGGGGAACCGAAAAGAGGCCTGTACAAATTTTGATCCCAGCTTGATTCAAACCCACGACCTTTCGGACTAGAGTCGAACGCTCTAACGCCGAGCCATCCAGCTCCCCTGAATGAACTAACGAACGAACGAACAAACAAAACGAACGAACGAACGAAAGCACAAACGAAATGAAACGAATAAAACGAACGAACGAACGAACGAACGAACGAACGCACGAACGAACTATGTGGGTAGTGTATCTCTGACACATCTGTCATTTCATGCCTGTTTATATCATATTCGTTACAAAATTACGAAAGAGCTACCGATAATGCCAAACTCTTATCTGTATCAAGTTTATCTGGTTTCACGCATTTACCAAAAGCCGAGAATTTGGCCTTCAGTTCCAAGACCATACAGGTAAATTAGATCGACCATGACAGGACAAAGAATGTGTATGATTAGCTTGGCGTCTGGAAGGCGCCTTGCTAATCAGACACTATCCTTGACCTATCATGGTCGAGTCTCTCCCACCAATGTGCGTAGTGCGGCTTGCAGACGAATTTATACCGACTCATAGTCATGCGGCCCCGAAGGGGGAAAAGAAACAAATTGATTTTTCATGTCCCGTGTTGATTACAATGTAGCATGCATCACCTTCTGCAGGCATCCTTACCCAGCAATATAAACGTAAATCTGCCTCCTCTAACAAATATACAGCTGCAGCGAGTACAATTAAGGTGATGTGTTTCTTGTGAAAAATATAACTTTGCAGCGGACGCAGATTGCGTTACTGAAATCATTGTAATTCAACGCCAAAGGTTCACAGCCGTCCAAGAAAAATGGATATAAAGTGGTTTCAGCAACGAGACATAGATCCTCATGAGCCCCCACAACTGCGGGGGCTCATGAGGATCTATGTCTCGCACTTGGGTGATGTTTGCTTGGCAGCAAAGGGATTAACACATGTCGTGCTGACCTAATGAAGATTAGTGTGTAGTTCAAACCTAATGTTTTAACAAGCGCAGGGCTTACACGATTAACTCGTTCAAGACGTGCTGGATCCAGATACGCGACGTAGAGCCTCGTAACCGGATGCAGCACGTCTCGAATGAGTCAGTGTATAAGTTTGCTTGCTGAGCACATAATTCTTATATTTTAAAAGTCGGTTGTTGAACAGATAGATTGGATTTCGTAAAGAAGGTTGAGCAAGAACAAGTGCGATAAATGTGAAGTTTTGCTATTTAACACATGCATCTAATTTGTTAATTGTAACTGATGTCTTGGTCTTCGACAAGACGTAACAAAACAACAATTTTCTTTCTAGAAGTACGTACGAGATCATTTAGTCCACGCAAAACGACCAGTTCAATCAAGTACTACCTGCTATCATCGACATTGTGCTTTCCTCAGTTGCTTTCAGTGCATTAGAAACTTAAAAAAAATACGAGTAGGATTTACAAGTGCTACTAATCTACGATTATGATTATGGACCTTACAGCCTTGAGTCGTAAAGTCCAAACTCATGTAGCATCATAATATAGCCTAATATTAAACACGGATTTAATAGTAACAAAACACACACACACGCACACACACACACACACACACACACACACACACACACACACACACACACACACACACACACATTACAGCAACAACAACAACAACAACAGCAACAACACCACATTGTACGTCCGGAAGCGAAGAGTCTATATGTACATGTATAGATATTTAAGAGTACGACAACACAACCTCAGGTTACAGACCTTGGGCCAGTTGCATGAGTGAGCTAAGTCCTGCGCCAGCCACTAATCCTGTTGCTCCGCGGATCCAGGACTAAGCTCACTAGAGCAACTGACCCCAGCTCTTTAAAGTAAAGATGCAGTCTGTGAAGCTACAAACATAACCCGTAAATTACAGCTGTTGTAATGTGCAAAAACACACAAAACATCATTCGCAGAAAGCCTGCTGACTTCCACGGACATGAATCACCGGCCAGATCAACAGAGCAGCTAGAAAATGGCGGCCATTTATTCCGCGCGAGCGTATCCCCGAAGACAAGACTTCCACACAATTCATCAAGGCGGCAAGTTTGCAAACAATCAAAACTGCCACCCCACACTTTCCCGACATTATTTACGCCGTGTTCAGTGTGGGTTAGTGGATACTTTTAAGCCAATCTATCACTTTCCATCCTTCAGTCCCGCTGAGAATTAAACCCATCTGCAAGAGACATAGATCTTCATAACCCCCGCATTCGCAGGGTCATGAAGATCTATGTCTCTTGCTGAGTCTATTCATATCTGTGCGTTTTGTTTCAGATGAAGGAGATTTCCGACGTTTGAACTGTTGTGAATCGTCTGCAAACATTTGCAAAACTCTCCTAGCTCCCGTATCAAACAGCTTGAAATTTCTAGAATCAGAGAGTCTTATGAGGAGTCTGCAAGACGCGGGGGCCTACCTTGCATCAAATAATGAAGCCCATTTATGCCATTTTCTCCTACGACTCACGAGCTTGTGGGGTTTCAGATTTACGTTCGACTGTGAAACTGTCTTCTCTCCCACTTGCTCGCCTCGCATCCGGGGCTGTAATGGCGGCAGCCATTCCAGCATTCATCACTTCCGCGCGACTGCGCATGCGTCCGGCGCGTCACTTCCTGGCGCGATGTACGACTGAGGGCCGCGTTATTAATCATGAGGTCGGGCATTTCCGGAGACTTAAACCCTGACCAATTTGTTCCCCTGTGACTAAACAGAAATGGAACTAAATGGGAAAAATGATTTTACACGCAAGAGGTATAGATTCTCATGAGCCCCAGTGACTGCTGGGGCTCATGAGAATCTATGCCTCTTGCAAGCGGAAGACTTCAGACATTTGCAGAGTCTCGCTCGGACCGGTAATGTTATGTTTCAGTGTATCATTCCAGTTTGACGGTGAAATATTTGGCAATGTTTGGTTGCCCCTAATGTTGCTGTCAGCGCGTACATAACGGCGAATTCAATGCATTCACTTGCTGTCAGAAAGTGCTGAAAGTATGTAGATCAACAGGAAGAATCATTTCATGTAGGCCTGCAGCCTTTTTTCAAATCTACTTTGCAATGAAGACAACTGTTCACTTTATACCCACAAATTGACAAGAAAGCGGATACTGAGTTACTAGTTCTATCACAGCGGTCAACAACGGCGACAACAATCATTTTCAGAAGCCAATGGAAATTAAACAACAACTACTTCAGCAGCGAACAACAACAACAGCACTGATACCAGCAACAGCAACGGAGAACTGTGCTAGAACAAACGTTAAACGTTAAAACAACTGCTTGCCCGAAGCTGAGAAAAGTACATCAGACCCAACAGCTTGTTTCAACTATAAGATGAACTTTAAAATTTGCGTTGAAGGGCTAACGTTCGCACACACACTGTTGTTCAATACACATTTTAAAGACATTTAACTGTTATAAATCTCACTGTCCAAACGTAAGTACTAGGCATACATTTATAACCATTGCTTGCATCCAGGCGTACTCCATGAAAAGTTCTCCGTTGAAATCATCAGTTCCGGACTGTAATCGCGACAGAAGACTATTACTTTTATCCTGTAATCAAAAGACACATCTGCAAGAGGCATAGCTCCTCATGAGCCCCCGCATTCGCGGGGGCTCACGAGGAGCTTAGCCTCTTGCTAAAATCATTTCCATCTGTATTCCCCAGACGAACGTGGGTAGGGTTATCCGCGAGCGTTCAGTCTATGACTTTTTTTTTCTCCGATGGACGAGTAACGTTCCTCTCCTATCCTCGCCTGACTCTCAGGGCCCTTTCACTTCAAGTGTGCTTGCCAAGTTTTGCGTGGATCCACCGAAGGATAGTTAGCGCCAGATTAGCTTGACGCCTCTTCCATGACGGATCCATCATGAAAGCTTATAGGCGCGACCTGATCAGCTTTGAGCGTCTTGAACTCCTACAATCGATTGACTTTTTCTAAATGTGTGCATAGTTCCTTAATTATTGTTTTGGGGGGTCTTATAATCTTCTTCTTCTTCTTCGGCGTTCCAAATGCTTTAGCAGTGAAAGGATTCGCGGTCCGGATGGGCGATCCCGACGCAGGGGCAGACAATCGAAGCCTGAGATAAATGACGGTTGTCTCCCCTTGATGGTATTGCTGATTGCTTGTGCAACGAAATTTGGCTCCCTCTCGACAGAGAAGATACATGGAGGCAGTCACAGATCCACATCAGTCATTGCAGGTCGCGGAGATTTTTTTTGCAATTTGAAGCCTTTCGATGATATGGACACTTAAATATACACCAGTGACCCTCGTCCGATGGAGGCCATGGGATTAGAGCATGGGGAAAAAAGTGTCAGGCTTTTGAAGAAGTTCTAAACCTGAGTCTTTCGCATATATTACATTCGTTCCGCTAACTGGTTTCATCTACAAGAGGCGTAAAATTCTCATGAGCCCTTGCGTACGCAAGGGCTCATGAGAATCTACGCCTCTTGCTGGTAGAAACAATTTCGCATTAATGTCTGTGTATATCCGACAGAGGATGCTGTTGCAGTTACTGCATGTGGGTGCTCTCGGAAATTACAGCGTTTGTCATCACAAGGTTGCACAAGATAGGTTTTTGGAAAGGGAGGGTAATTGCCCGCATTGGGACAAGAACTCCCTGATTACAGCAAATTTAATTTCACTAATGTGTTATTAGGTGGCCCAGTGGAAAGGAAACTTGATTACTCATGAAATCAGTTCGTTTTTCAGACTAAAACATGGGCACGACCAAAAAAAAAAAGCAACAAAAAAAGCTGCAAGAGGCCCGGCATGATCTACATGAGCCCCATGTAGATCTATGCCTCTTGCTGATGTCAGACGTCCTTTCCCAAGGCGAAGGAGACAGAGGACCAGTTGTTTGATTTACTATGAAAGGGAGAATGTTCAGAGCGTTTCCAAACTAAATGTATGGTGACCTGCGGCAACGCGGAGAATGGCCGCTGATTGGATGAGCATCTGGTGTAATACATGAGCACTGATTGGGTAAGCATCAAGTCAGCTGATGCGGCACTAACCGGGGCAACCAGCGCCGGAACGTTGTTATAGTGAAGACTTGTGGGGTAAACAAGTTCGCTTGGCAAAGTTACCCCTAAACACTGTAATCAGAGAGGGGGTGGGCTGGGGGGGTGACGCTGGGAGGGAGATAGACCGGATGCAAAAAGAGAGAGAGCGAGAGAGAGAGAGAGAGAGAGAGAGAGAGAGAGAGAGAGAGAGAGAGAGAGAGAGAGAGAGAGAGAGAGAGAAAGAGAGACAGACAGACAGACAGACAGACACAGAGACAGGCAGACAGACACACACACAGCAAGAGGGTATACTGTAGTTGGTACAAATCAATTGCAACAGGCACAGTCACAGTAAAAACGCCTTACTGAAATAGGTACATAAACTATTTTTGACCCGCATGAATCCTTGGAGTTTAATGCCTGCAATTTGTCCCGTTAGGTTCATCGGGTTCTTTCAAGCAGAACGGCTAACTCCTTCACTGCCGAGAAAGGAAGTGAATACGATCCAATTGCAAGAGACATAGATCCTCATGAGCCCCGCATTTGCGGGGGCTCATGAGGATATATGCCTCTTGCTGACACTCTTTTGAGTCGGTGTTCCTTGAACGTTTGAGGCTCAATTTCGTTAAATTAACAAAGCTTTCAGAAACGCAATATGCGTCCACTGGCAGTAAAGGGGTTAAGACAAGGGTGACAAATGTGATCGATGAAAATGAAGTGCGTCGATGAAAACAAAGATAACATTTTCGACGTGTTTAAATTTACAATAAGTGATTTCAGACCGTGCATGTGAAACTGAAAACGTCGATATATGATGACGACAAACGATTCGTGGACAATAATCACAAATTCCTTCTCCGAACTGAAGGAATCGTACATCTACTCACCTAAACGTCAACGAAAGAAAATTCTGCCCTTGTTATCACGCGTGGCTTAGGCAAGCTTCCTTTTCAGATGAAATCCCCAACGAACGCACCTACAATCAAAGCACACACACAAAAACAACTCTAAGCGTGCGACTGTAACAGACAAACACGCTTACAAAATTCTCTAAAGTACGCGATAATCCATCAGAAGATCAGCCTGACTTCAGACGACACATCATGACATTGTTGTAGTTGTTCATAATGATATAGATAAACAAACGCACGGAATCAAAAGCAGATAAGCCATGCAAAAATGGGAGTACCCCAGTACAAGATAATCCGTGCACCAAGACCCCAGTACGCAAAGGTCCACGGGCCGAAGTCGGCCCGAGAATCCTTTGCTCTGTGGGAGAAGCCTTGATTGCACGGAAGATAACTACCGAAATGCCGTCTTTGAACAATCCAGGAAAAATTGTCCATCTTAACGAGGGGCAGATCCACATGAACTGACGCAGCTTTCAGGTGCTCATGAGGATCGATGCATCTGCTGGCCTCGAGTTTATATCAGTTGTTCCACGGACGGAGGTCACCTAGACTGGTCTAGTCCTGGAACTGAGGTATGAATTCGCTCAACCTAAAATTATAACATCCTGAGTTTGAAGAGCGACGGCAGCCGATCTGTGCAATGAAAGAGACATAGATTCTCATGAGCCCCCGCGAATACGGGGGCTCATGAGAATCTATGTCTCTTGCAGATGCTTGAACTGGCCGAGGGACTGGTTCGGCCTCATAAGCATTCTTTTCTCTGGCTCTTGTCTTAAGGAAACACGTAAATAGGCAATTAGTGTTGTTCCCTTATCACCATCTTCGCGCGATAGCTCCCTGGAGACAGTTTAAACCGCGACAGGACCCCCCACCTCCACCCTCCACCCCCTCCCCCCTCCCCCTCCCCATCCCCCACCCGCTTGCTACCTCCGACGGAAGAATGTATAAAAGCGAGTAATTATATCTGTGTCTTCAAGTAAGATGCACAGACCTTCATGAGCCCCTGCATTCGGCAGGGGCTTATGAGGGTCTATGCATCTTGCTGATGGGAGGTGTGAGAGAGAGAGAGAGAGCGAGAGAGAGAGAGAGAGAGAGAGAGAGAGAGAGAGAGAGAGAGAGAGAGAGAGAGACAGAGAGAGAGACAGAGACAGAGACAGAGAGTTGAACGTTTACGGGCTTAACGTCTTTTGTCCACCACGAAGGTGATTTCGAAGACGGTGCTCCGAAAAGAGGCCTGTACACATTTTTACCCCAGCTGGCTTCGAACTCAAAACCTTTCGAACGAAAGTCGAAAGCTCAACCACCGAGCCACCCAGAGAGAGAGAGAGAGAGAGAGAGAGAGAGAGAGAGAGAGAGAGAGAGAGAGAGAGAGAGAGAGAGAGAGAGCGTGTAAATGGATGGATGGATGGAGTCGTACAAGGTACACCACTATGATAGATCGGATGACTGACGGTGCATAGGATACACACGTGCTGACAGATGAGCATTGCCGCCAAGTACAGAACTAGTCCCTCCTCGCGGACCGCAACCTCATTCAGTGCACGCCTCCTCATATGCCTGCGCACCCACACAAACCCACGCAAACAAACCAAATATCCATCCATCCATCGATCCATCCATCCATCCATCCATCCGTCTCTCCGTCCGTCCGTCCGATCCGTCGATCCATTTGATAATGAATCCTGGCAAAGCGGGGCAACTCCTTCCTTTTCTTTAAAAACGAGAGAGGAGTTTGTCCCGCCTGGCGAGCATCCGGCAGCAGTGTCGACAGAGGCAAGACGTCCAGGAGACTCATGGGATTCCTAAGCGTCGAGTCACATGAATAATTAAGCAGGCTGACAGCGCCACGGCGGGAAAGGGCGACAATCAAATTGTGTCCGCTTTAAAGATGGCTCCCGCTGCGCCCCCGAGACGTCTTCTGGGGAGAGGACGACGTGTCGCGGTCTGGTTTACCGTGAACGCCCTGGAGAGTCGTCCTGAATCGCTTTCAGCCGAGAGGTTTCGATTTGCGACGAACGACTCCCAACAACGAACGAGATCGAAGCCAAGGCTGATAACCAGCTTGTTCCGTATAAGCATAGACAGCACTCCGAACATCTCCAAGAGGCATAGAACCTCATGAGCCCGGAGATTTTTGGATTGCTGTGTATGCCACTTGGAGATGTTTGGAATGTTGTCTATTCTTCTGGTACAAGCTGTAACTTCGCTCTCGTTCGTTCTTGGGTGTTGTTCGGGGTAAAGGTAACCTCACCAGTAGTTCAGTCTCAGGGCCGTCTGACCTCATACCTATGTATACTTCTGCTTTGTGAAGGACGGTGCAGTAAGAGCATCTTAGAGAAAAGGGACCCAGTTGGTACAGTAAGTGCATCTTAGAGAAAAGAGGCCCAGTTGGTACAGTAAGTGCATCTTAGAGAAAAGGGGCCCAGTTGGTACAGTAAGTGCATCTTAGAGAAAAGGGGCCCAGTTGGTACAGTAAGTGCATCTTAGAGAAAAGGGACCCAGTTGGTACAGTAAGTGCATCTTAGAGAAAAGGGGCCCAGTTGGTACAGTAAGTGCATCTTAGAGAAAAGGGGCCCGGTTGGTACAGTAAGTGCATCTTAGTGAAGAGGGACCCAGTTGGTACAGTAAGTGCATCTTAGAGAAAAGGGACCCAGTTGGTACAGTAAGTGCATCTTAGAGAAAAGGGGCCCAGTTGGTACAGTAAATGCATCTTAGTGAAAAGGGACCCAGTTTGTACAGTAAGTGCATCTTAGAGAAAAGGGACCCAGTTGATACAGTAAGTGCATCTTAGTGAAAAGGGACCCAGTTGGTACAGTAAGTGCATCTTAGTGAAAAGGGACCCAGTTGGTACAGTAAGTGCATCTTAGTGAAAAGGGACCCAGTTGGTACAGTAAGTGCATCTTAGTGAAAAGAACGTCGGAATTGTCCATCGTAAGTCGTGGGTTGAGAGCCCGGTGGTGGGTTCAAAATTTTATTCAGACCCATTTTCGGTACCTCGTCTATGAAATCACCTTCGTGGTGCAAAAAGTCGTTAAGCCCTAAAAGTTTAAAAGTTAGCATGTTGTCGAAAAGCATTGAAGATTTTTATTGGATGAAAATATTGCTTTTCACAAACAAATTTGCTTGCTGTATATTGCATGAAAATGGCAGACTTTTATTTACATCTTTAGGGCCTGTACACACTTCCCAGTACTCAAAGGACATCAGGCCGAAGACAGCCGCAGTGGGCCCGCGCACGACTATGCGCGGGCCCACTGCGGTCTACTTCAGCTCGATGGCCATTTGCCTACTGGTTTTCTAACATTTTAAGCACTACATCTCGTGTAAAGTTCTTGTTTGTGATTTGAGGTACATGTCACGGTTACCACATTCCAAAGGTACATGATTTAATGTCCAGTTAATTAGTTTTCCGTGATTAACCACGCGAGAAACAAATTATTTAACACATTCTACCCCAGGACCGAGATCTCCAAATTTTGAAGTTGTTGTGTGAGAAGGACTGTATTACATTTCTTGAGACACATCTAGCATGATAGTTCAAGGGTGGTCCGAGAATAGCTTGGCGCTTATTGACGCCAAGCTATTCTGGCACCACCCTTGAACTAGCATGTTCGATCCATGTCTTGCATGATGTGTCGGGGCTGAATGAGTTAAAACTACTTTAATGTATAGGCTGGGAGTACAAACTTAGCAGAGAGTACTATTACAGTCACGTACAGCAAAGAGTTCAAAGGCTGTCCTTATATTGCATGTCTGTGGTGACACAAAAGAGGGTTACATGCGGAAATTGAGAATGTTTATTTATTTGTATTTGTTTTTGGCATATTTACCATGACCTTGTAAGGCGACCAGTCCCGCAGATATTCAAACCTCCTGCCCCGAACAGCTGCAGCGTATTCTTCTATCCTATATCTGGCTTTTACTGTATTAATAAAATAATTTACAGAGTGACTGCAGCTTTGAAACTTGCACTTGTAAATGAAATATTTGGCTAGAATTAATATCAGATCTATTACATTGTCATTTACTAAATGCTTGGCAACGCCAAACAAAACAAGATCTATTTTCAAAGTGAAGCGTTCACAGTGTGAATTTACATTTACCATCTATCACAATTAACATTTGAAATGAAAGACTTGCAAAAGATCTGTCCAAAAAGCAGTAACAACTGGACAGTGCCAAAAGAGATGGTCAATAGTCTCGTCCTCTTGCTTACAAAAACTGCATAGAGGGGTGTCTGTCAATTTACATCTGTACATGTATTTGCACGTGGGGAGAATACGTGAAGCAACCTTATCTGAAACTACCTATGCTGCAAAATGAGAATGTTCACATTTTGCGGACAGCGTTAAAATGCGAAAAACGGAAAACAACGGTTTTAACACTATCTTTATAAGCACAATGTCCTTCGGCCGACGTCGGCTTGAGTTGATCGGAGGGCTGTATGGCTGGAGTTGATCGGAGGGCTGTATGGCTGGAGTTGATCGGAGGGCTGTATGGCTGGAGTTGATCGGAGGGCTGTATGGCTTGAGTTGATCGGAGGGCTGTATGGCTGGAGTTGATCGAAGGGCTGTATGGCTGGAGTTGATCGGAGGGCTGTATGGCTGGAGTTGATCGGAGGGCTGTATGGCTGGAGTTGATCGGAGGGCTGTATGGCTGGAGTTGATCGGAGGGCTGTATGGCTGGAGTTGATCGGAGGGCTGTATGGCTGGAGTTGATCGGAGGGCTGTATGGCTGGAGTTGATCGGAGGGCTGTATGGCTGGAGTTGATCGGAGGGCTGTATGGCTGGAGTTGATCGGAGGGCTGTATGGCTGGAGTTGATCGGAGGGCTGTATGGCTGGAGTTGATCGGAGGGCTGTATGGCTGGAGTTGATCGGAGGGCTGTATGGCTGGAGTTGATCGGAGGGCTGTATGGCTGGAGTTGATCGGAGGGCTGTATGGCTTGAGTTGATCGGAGGGCTGTATGGCTGGAGTTGATCGGAGGGCTGTATGGCTGGAGTTGATCGGAGGGCTGTATGGCTGGAGTTGATCGGAGGGCTGTATGGCTGGAGTTGATGGGAGGGCTGTATGGCTGGAGTTGATGGGAGGGCTGTATGGCTGGAGTTGATCGGAGGGCTGTATGGCTGGAGTTGATCGGAGGGCTGTATGGCTGGAGTTGATCGGAGGGCTGTATGGCTGGAGTTGATCGGAGGGCTGTATGGCTGGGGTGTAGGGGGCTCTGGATAGAGGTAGTACCTTTGCTGTTCGGCAGCTGCGTCCTACATAGGACGGACGGGCATCACTGGTCCTCATCCATCTCCTTAATCTCTCACGTGCTGGCTCCAAGCGCCACACCCTGGCAAACCACCTCAGCTGGTGGGCTAAACCACGTGAGGGGGTGGTGTTCACATTGCACCACTAGGCGGATGAGCTGTTTCTGACAGCCAACGGCTAGAGGACGGAGGAGATCAGGTTGGATCCAACGGCCAAATGTGGGGGAGTAAACCCTTCAAATCAGGAGTGGAGCCCCGAAGGCAGACAGCTGCCTGTATTCACGCACTGTTCTGGCAGCTCCTGCAGCCAAACTGGTGCCAAACGTACTGCTTTGCATTCCTTTGGATACATCAGCGAGGCCGAGAGGGGGACTATGATCTTGACGACTGGGCATCCCAGGATCTCCATACACTTCGCCCAGGCTTGCGCACTGGAGAGGTCACTCCAGTGACTGACCCAGCAAGCGCATACTCCATTGTCTTTCGAGACAGGATGCCGAACAATGGCTGGAGTTGATCGGAGGACTGTATGGCTGGAGTTGATCGGAGGGCTGTATGGCTGGAGTTGATCGGAGGGCTGTATGGCTGGAGTTGATCGGAGGGCTGTATGCTCACGGGAATTTTAGTGACTAACGGGCGTACGTGAGCGAAAAAGAAAACTGTCGGTAGTTGCAAACACATTAAGCAGCAAGCAAAATAAAATATTTCACCCCCTCACTGTAATCGTTCTAGAAACGCCGCCGCTAAAACCATCACATCTTCAGGCACACATCAAAATGCGGCCAGAAAGAGGCATAGATGCTCATGAGCCCCAGCACCTGGGTGGGGGGGGCTCATGAGCATCTATGCCTCATGCAATTGATATTGTTTGCCGTGTCTAGGACATTGAAGGGGTGAATTGTTCATATGCTAAGAAACATCCATAATTTAAAACTGAAAGTTAAACTGAAATCTGCAAGATCGACCTTAGTAAACAACACAACAATAGCTTTAAACTAAATACAGCTTCTTACTTTCAAATTAATGGTTTTGGGGGAATGGTTGTCATGGCGACGTCAATTTCGTGCGCACGATTTCCTGAATATTGGACACAAAAGAAGGAATACCTGCTGAACTGTCAATTTGACTTTTCGGCCTAAAACCCTAAGGTCCAGAATCATAGGGCATCACTCACAATTAATGTCTAAGGTAACAAGCAGCCGGCATGGTGATATTTCACTTTGTTGATAAAAAGAATCGCCACGAAAAAGATATCTTATTACCGCAAAAGACATTATTTCAAGATACAACAGACGGGCAATAGGGGCCTTGACATTAGTCAAATCTTTCTTTGATCAGAAAACGACCGACTTTGTCATATTATTTGAGCACATCAGCCGTGACAGCACAAAAGAATCAAGTACTGTGACTAAGCTATCAAGGTTGCTCATCCTCTCGCTGTTGATGCTGGATTAACCCTTTTAGCCCCTAAGGTCCCATTTCTCAAATTTCGAAGGTGTTGGCTAACGACATGTACCAGTTGCAGGGGATGGATTGACCATGACAATACAAGGGTAGTGCCAGTCTGGCACTATCCTTGAATTATCATGGTCAATCAATCTCCTGCTGTAGGTACTCGGGGCTAAATGGGTTAAACCCCTTCCATGTCACTGGATGCATAGTTTGTTTCGAAATCTGCGTTCATTTAACTAACGAAAGCCACAGCCGTCCAAAGGGCATGGATTCAAATTGGTCCCGGCAAGAGGCGTAGATCCTCATGAGTCCCCGCAACAGCGGGGGCTCATGAGGATCTACACCTCTTGCAGATGGGTGGTGTTTGATTTTTCACAGCAGTGAAGATGTGAAAGTTTTAAAAAAATATGTACAGAACAGCAGACGTACACACTGCATATGTTGCGCATTTATGCCTACATCAAGAACCGGGTTGGCTCAGGTGATAGAGCGTGGGACTCTTGATCGCGAGGTTGTGGGTTCGAACCCCGGTGGGGTCAAAATTTGTGCAGACCCTATTTTGTGCCCCGTCAACTTCGCGATTGCAAAAGACTTTAAGTCCTACCGTTAACTTTGATATAAATATCCACCTTCTTCTAAACGCCAGTAGCGAATCGTTTTGTCTTTGTTACTCGCTACACCTGCGCTAAAGGTCATTGGGACGACGCCGGCCGCAGTTGGCCAGCGCGCAGCTGCGCGCAGGCCAAATGCGGCCGACCTCGGCCCCAGGTATCTGTACCTCACTCGGTACTGTCTGAAGTTGTCAAGTCAAAGGTAAAAAAGAATTCTTTGCGAGGAGACGTGGCCTGCTCTGTCAGTTCTAAGGGACACGCTTACCACGATAAGGAGAGAAGACCGTAACCTTACACTAATTACACAGATCTGCCAGTAGATGGAGACACTGTTCAAGTGTATGTTGTTTTGCGTTGAGTAATTGACGGATGGAATCTCGCTGGTGTAGATTTACTGTCACAAGGTGCAGTTCATCGGGGGAGGGGGGTGGGGGGGGGGGGCCGGGTGGCGAGGGGTGTGTGTGTGTGGGGGGGGGGGGTGAAAAAGTGGTTGGCTCAAGGGTAGTGCCTGATTAGCTTGGCGTCTGTTCCAGACGCCAAGCTAATCAGCCACTACCCTTGATATGTCCCCGGTCCAGCCATCCAGTATCCAAGCTTATTCAGGCCACACTTGAGCTATCATGCGCCATGCTATCTTCCGTAGCGAGTACGTAGTTTTGAGCGGAAAGATTGTATTGTGCGTGTACTGTTTTGTGGTTTCGGACCTTATGGCTTCCTGCTGCAAGATCTAAAATCACTGACTAGCACACAAGTACGATGTTAGTGACATGGCCCTGACAGAGAGAAGAGGTAAAAAGTAGACTGTCTCGTTGTTTCGTGTTTTGTAATTGTCTGAAGATTAAGGAGATGGTGCAGTCTTACTGCCACTCAGTACAGATTTTTACAGTACGCCAGGACCACACCAGTGCTGTTACAGTGAAACGTCTTCCATAGACGCAGGGTGATTGATGAGGTAAAAAAAAAAAAATGCAACGGCTACCACGCGCACGCACGCATGTAAGCTCTCATGCACACACACACACACACACACACACACACACACACACACACATACACACTCCCATCTTTAACTCATTCGAGACGTGCCGCCTACGGATACGCGGCGGTTCACCGCGTATCCGTAGGCGGCACGTCTCGAATGAGTTAACCGTTTTGCTGTCAGTGATCAAGAATTTCACGTCTGAAACGAATGCACACAGACAGACATTCGCGCAAAGACTGAAGACAACGTGCCTGGGCCAAACAGGACGAACAAGAGACATAAATCCTCATGAGCGAAATGTAGACCAAAAATGCGACTGCCAAGCGTGTATAATGCAAAGAAAGTCCCCAAAAGAAAGAAACGCGCTTAGAAATGACAATTACAACACAACATGATTATTTATAAAATAAATTGTTGAATTTGTCCTTTCTAAGCGTGTTTCTTTCTTTTGAGGAGTGTCTATACAATAACATTTTGAAAAAAAACGAAGCACAACCAATGAGTGCATCCGGCTAACAATCCGCTTCTTGCAACTACATGTACATTTCTTAGAACTGGACCGCTTCCCAAGTTGTAGCTGAAAGACTGATGTAACTAAAACTTCTAGATCGAACTTCTTTTTCTTCGTCTTTTCGATCGCCCAAATTTCCAGCTGAATGAGACTGGACCGAGAAATCCATCGCCTTTGTGACAGTGTCCTTCCCTTGACAGTTCCTGTTCAAAGAGTCGCCTCCCTTTAACAGGGCCATTCCACGCGCCGAGCACGTGCCGGAAGTAGAATGTCCAGCGACTTCCGGTGAAATTCGGCCGCGTTCAATGGGCGAAGACGACTGCGATCGATGCGGGTTCCGACAAGTCCCGTCTCTAAGCTCGACACCCATTTCAAGTGGTCAATAACGACAGCGAGCAACCTCAAATCTGCAAGAGGCACAAACTCTCATAGCCCCTGCAGCCACAGGGGCTCATGAGAATCCATGCCTCTTGAATTTACTTTGAAACTCCCATCCTCCCTGTGGCGTGATATCCAGGAACGTTCTGCCTCATAGCTTAGTCGTAACGCCTTCCCTGCCCCTGGACGCACATGTTATTTCTGAATTCGACCAAATGTATACTCAACGAACCAAAGCCACAACCGTCCAAGGAACGATGATACAAATTGGTCTCAGCAAGAGGCATACATCCTCATAAGCCAAACCGCAATTGCGGGGGCTCATGGGGATCTATGCCTCTTGCAGTTGGGTAGTGTTCACTTCTTCTCGGGCAGTGAAGGGGTTAAGTTAAACTCCTCCGATTTTCCGGTTAGCACATTCTGCAGCCTCGGATCTCATGAGGACCTACGCCTCTAGCTGCAAGGGGCTCATGAGAATCTATGCCCCTAGCTGGAAATACATGGTCCCATTTACTTATATTCCCGTTCCTTGGACGGCGGGAGTCGTCAGGTTTTGCGGACAGTGAAAAATGTATCTTATGCTTCGATTCGGCGTGTGTGCTGTGCGAATCGCTGCGAGGCATCAGAGGTGAAAATTGACCATTCAGCGTGAAACTTAACTTTCACAGCAGTTTGAGGTCGAAACTCTGACGGTCTCTCTGATATGAGGACGATAGATGTGTACATTGGCGCTGATTCTGAGCGCAAAGGGTGTGTTTATTGTATGTGTTGTGTTGACTGGTGCGAGGCGTCAGAGGTAAAACTTTACCATTCAGTGAAAAACTTAACAAAAGTTTGACGTTGAAACTATGACGGTCTCTGTGATTTGAGGACGATAGATCCTAGGTGCAAGGGACGTGTTGGCCTTCCATTATGAATCTCACGGCAACAATCCCAAACGAGCACACCTATGTACAAAACCTACGGATATCAATCAAATTGCTATTTTTTAGCTCAATCATGGGAGACGTGCGTCATCCGAGTACGTAACATGAAGCCGAATGCAGAACGTGTCGATAGTTCAAGTTCAATAGCTGCGAAAGTCTCCTTTAGCGTCGCCGGTGGAATCTTTCGCATCTGTTGAAGCGGGGCGCCTTGCATGAGTTTAAGCGCTTGGCCATACAAGCCAAAACACAGGAAAGCTGGGCTTAGTAAACCTTAGTAAACCATTATGCAAGGCGAACTGCCGTATCAAACACATGTGTAGAATGCAATAGTCTTAAGCCCAAGGGCCCTTTATAGCTTGCTTCATTTTCTTTCCAATGTTTCAAAGTTATTTCTACATCAGAATCAGGTCAAAGAAAGTAGGCTGAGCCCCTTTATAGTGACGAAAGACAGTAATTTGCTCCCCATTATAGTAAGGATTAAAGGGACAGTTTCGCTGAAACGCCCCGACCACCGCGGCATGCGTCCTCGTAGCAGTCGTGCTGTTAACCCGAATAAGTACCTCATACTGTGGATGTCAATAAGGCAACTACGTCCTGGCAAGCAACAGACATATATTGTCTTAAACCTCTACAGCTGCAGGTGCTTATCAGACCTTTTCATTCCGATACACTACTGCTTGAGGTTAACTTGACTATGATAGTTCAAGGGTGGTGTCAGAATAGCTTAGCGCCTGCCACAACCCTTGAACTAAAATGGTTGATATGTCTCGTAATATGTAGCATAGCCTTCATAGTTAGTAAGTTATTTGGGTTTAACGCCGAGCAGGCGACTACGGCCATCTCACGGCGGATATGGCCTTTATAGGACAATAAGCAATTGTCTACTAAATCAGCCTCAACCGGATGCACTATGTTAAAGTGTACGCCTCTTGCAGGTGAAGAGGGCTGGACGAGTCCACGGAATGCTGCAAGTCCGTGCAACGTTTGACATGCTTCTGAGTCAGAGATAGACTGTACGAGTAAGGTGGTGGGCATTACAATTCATTTCCGTTTTCATCCAGTTTCAAACCTAACAACAACAGCCACCGCCGACGCCACCCACACCACCCACAGCACCACCACCACCAAGAACACGAGCGCGTCCTCTCTAATTTCCTGGCGCAAAGTGCGTGTACACTAACAAGACATTTCTTGACGGAGAAGATGAGTGAGGAGCCGCCATAACAAGGGTCATATTCTGTGTTGCCCAATCGATGCTGGGACGAGCGGTCTTTTCAATCACGCCGGCTTGTCAGCAAAATTATAGGTCCCGCCGCGCTAGCTTCGGGCGTTGAGCGAAAAGTAAGTAAAAGACCCTAGGGCCGACGTCGGTCCAAGGGTCTTTTCGCTTGCTAAGTAACAGCTGACCATCTTCCATCTTTGGGGGCTCATGAGGACCTACAGCGGTAGCCACACATCCAGCGGCAAGGTTGGAGGATCTCGTCCAGATCTGTATTCACAGTACACTTCAGATAAAACAAATCGCCAGGAGCCCTAATTTTTGTCGTTGTTATATCCGAAGTTTGTTAATGAGCGAAGCTATTTTATTATTATTATTATTATTATTATTATTATTATTATTATTATTATTATTATTATTATTATTTACATAGAAAGGGTGGTGGCGGGACCATTGAAAAAGCGTTATTACATCCGACTTTGGGGATATTCGACCTTGTTATATGCGAAGTAGACTGGATTTGAGTGCTGGTCTGTGCCTTTGGACTTTATGTGTCAGTGTGTCAGAGTGTGGGAGATGAGCGTGGGTGTTTTTGGTACGCATTGGTTTGTGATATTAGTTGTTTAGTTTTAAAGTTTTTACAGTGTGTGTAGGGCATTGGATTTGTGTGATAGAGCATTATTTTTTTGTTGTTGACTGCGATGTTTATAATTGTTACGACATCAACACACATTCCTATGCTTTATTTTCTAAGGCAAATGGCAATAAACAGTATCTATGTATCTATCTATCTATCTATCTATCTATCTATCTATCTATCTATCTATCTATCTATCTATCTATCTATCTATCTATCTATCTATCTATCTATCTATCTATCTATCTATCTATCTATCTATCTATCTATCTATCTATCTATCTATCTATCTATCTATCTATCTATCTATCTATCTATCTATCTATCTATCTATCTATCTATCTATCTATCTATCTATCTATCTATCTATCTATCTATCTATCTATCTATCTATCTATCTATCTATCTATCTATCTATCTATAGCTTGTAAGGTAAAAAATCACAGACGGTACAAGGACCAGCATGCGCTGTTTAAAATGAAAATTAAATGATTAAAAAAGATTATATTTCTCACGTCGACTCTCTTCAACGCAGCAGTCGGAGTCATAATGATCTAATATAACTCTTGAAACGTGTGTGTGTTGTCCAGGCCTAGAAGGTGTTGTAAGTGTGTGCCGGTCTGTGACTCTTACACTTCTAGCTTTAAGGTTAAACAAAAACAAACAAAAAAACAACAACAAAACAACAACAACAACAACAAAACAACAACAACAACAAAACAAACAAACAAACTAACAAACTAACAAACAAACAAACAAAACACAGATCAGTACATATTCACATAATATTTCAGTGTCTTCACAAGCGCTTGATGTCAAATTTGGCGAGACCGAAGACCATCAATCTGCACGAAGTGTACAAATCGCCGAAGACCATCAATCTGCACGAAGTGTACAAATCGCCGAAGACCATCAATCTGCACGAAGTGTACAAATCTTCAAACCCATCACTGCGGATAAGAAAATGAACAGTACCCATCTACAAGAGGCATAGATCCTCATGAGCCCCCGCAATTGCGGGGGCTCATGAGGATCTATACCTCTTGCTGAAGCCACTTACTATCTACGTTTCTTTTGACGGTTAGGCCGGCATGATGTGGCCTTAGTCGCCTGCTCGGCGTTAAACCCACCCAACTAACTAACTTTGACGGTTAGGGATCAGCGACGTTGAATTCACAATGATTTCAAAAACGCAACCTGCGTCCAATGGCAGTGAAAGGGTTAATCTCTCCTGCAGGCTGTGTACAGTCAAAAGTCGATCGATTGCACCATCTACGTGTGTGCGTGTTCTCAGGCGGCGGAGGACTTAGGATGCGACACGCCCTCTACCGGGTCTTTGGCAAACCTGACAGAAAAATGAAAGATAATTCCAGCACAAACACCGAACGCTGCGAATTAACATCAAAAGAAAACTTACGAATCGCCAGTCTCCCTGTCAGAGTAATTGGAAGACTTAAGGGACAGTGTGTGTGTTATGTATCATCTCTTTCACTTCTGCGGCCAGCACACTTCTCATTCATAAGGCTTATCCGAGGCGCGCCGCATAAATAAAAAGCGTTAAACGTTTATGGCTTAACGTCTTTTGTCCACCACAAAGGTGATTTCAAAGACGGGACACCGAAAAGAGGTCTGAACAAATTTTGACTCCAGCTGCGTTCGAAGCCACGGCCTTTCGGACGAACGAGAGTCGAACGCTCTACCAACTGAGCTACCCAGGTCCCCGCGCCGCATAAATAGGCAACGCTATACTGGACTTCCGCAGCTATTGATGCAGGGCGTTTTGAATGAGTTAAAGAGCCCCTTCTGCGTCAGCGGTTAGGAATGTATCTAGTCACTGATGAATCATTAAGTCCGGTCCGCGGGCTGACGTCGACCCGATGGTCGTTTGCTTGCTGGGTAGCTGGACAACGCTGTGTGCTCGAGGTACACAATGTGCATTATTCCTGCAGGAGTCGTGGGTTTTCAAGCGCCGCTGCATCTCTCCATCACCATCACTGTCATCAACATCACAGACAAGTGACGGGAAACGTCTTTTTTTTTTTTCTTTTTTTTCTTTTTTTTTTTTTTTGGGTGGGGGGGGGGGGGTTGGGGGTGGGGGGTGGGGGGGGGGTGAAATACAATGAAATCTCGCTTTTTACAAACATAGACTTACTGTCTTTTCTTTTTGCCTTCTCGGGGAAGTCTCCGTCTCTGTCTCTGTCTCTGTCTCTCTGTGTCTCTCTCTCTGTCTCTCTCTCTCTCTCTCTCTCTCTCTCTCTCTCTCTCTCTCTCTCTCTCTCTCTCTCTCTCTCTCTCTCTACTAATGTGACATAGCTTATTTTTATCTGTCCCTTATTGGTGTTCTTGTGTTGTGTTAATTAGTTCATTAAGTAACAGCAAGCGTGAAAGTGTGGCAGATATGCCAATTCCGTTATAAAGTTCATTGTTCACTTTCGAATTGTTCGCTTCTGTTTTCTTCGACATCCTGAACGCCAAACTGACTCGACAAAAGATAGAATGGCTGGTGTATGCCTACTCATCTCTGCAGAAGGTCACGAGAATTAGGTCCAGAGAATTAGGGTAACCTGTAATGGGCGAGACACGACTGCCATTCCCGAGGTTGATGGTTGTTACTGACGATTACGCTAGGCGGAAAAGACGCGTGACAACGCGTCTTTTCTGCCTATAGCTGTATCGTCAGTAGCAGTCATAGGGTTAAAAAAGAAATAACCGCAGTTAACAGTCTACGTTTTGAGAGGGTTGCACTACACCACATTTGACGTATACAAGTGTGATATTCTGTTGTTTAGGAGTTAGCCTCTACCCTGCACACTGGACTCGTAGTTTGTTTCTGAAATCTTTGTCTCTTCAGAGATCAAAAACCGCAGCCGTACAAGGAACGTGTACACAAAATAAGGTCAGTAAGAGGCATTAATCCTCATGGGTCCCAGCAGATGCGGGGGGGGGCTCATGAGGCTCTATGTCTCTTGTAGTTGGATCCTGCCCACTTTCCCTCGGCAGTTCAGGAATTTGTGGCTGCGCTTCATTTCCATTTTGTCTTCAAATAATTCATATCGTGCTTAATAACAGAACCTGTGTTGAGCGACCACCATTACGAGAGTTTACCTGTCATTAAAGACCATCATTCAGGTGGCTGTCTTTAATGACAGGTGTGGCTGTAGCCACCTGAATGATGGTCTTTAATGACAGGTGTGGCTATAGCCACCTGAATGATGGTCTTTAATGACAGGTGTGGCTGTAGCCACCTGAATGATGGTCTTTAATGACAGGTGTGGCTGTAGCCACCTGAATGATGGTCTTTAATGACAGGTATGGCTGTAGCCACCTGAATGATGGTCTTTAATGACAGGTGTGGTTGTAGCCACCTGAATGATGGTCTTTAATGACAGCTGTGGCTGTAGCCACCTGAATGATGGTCTTTAATGACAGGTGTGGCTGTAGCCACCTGAATGATGGTCTTTAATGACAGGTGACACGTTCTGTCCTTCAAAATTTCTCCTGAGAAAGTGCATGTTTCCCAGTTTTAGAACCACTGTACATCATCGTGTTTAAAAAAAAGAAAGAAATGGTCGTTCAAAACAGGCTTCTATGTAGAAACATGTCGTTGTTGAAGCTGCGTGTAAGTTGCAGTCACATCTCGCAGAAGTCTCATAATAAGAATTCATGTAATTGAAGACTGTTACATTTCTGCTCGGCTAGTGCTGCTGTTTTGCTGAGCAGACGCTATGAAAGATTTACTGATTATTACTGAGTCTGTCGTTTTTGTCAGCATGAGCACTTTTTTACATTCAAAAGAAATAAATGTTTGCTGGTTAGTGATGTTGAACCTAACGGTAGTAGGCCATAAGGTCCAAATTCACAGACCACCAAATGAATAGGCTGTGACCACTCATGGGACTTAAGGTATGACAAGTTGTATAAGGACATAATATTGTAGGTCGAGTTAATCACGAGAGCTGTGCATTTACTGCTTTATAAAAGTCGATATTCAGTCCCTCGAGACGCATACATAGAGCAAACACCTTAAATCTGCAAGAGGCATAGATTCTCATGAGTCTATTTATGCCACATGCTGGCAAGAACTATGCTACATTTGCATTCTCAGACTGAGGAGGTAATCATGACTTCAGTTTGCGGCCACGATCATATTGTGCTGTAGGCCGACAAAAAAAAAAAAAAAAAAAAAAAGCATTCAGGTACAGCCATCAAACAGAATAAGTGCGTCCTTTCTTGTTCACTCGCGATGACAATAGCACATTTCAGGGCTGACTTGTGCCGTCATACATGCGCAAGGAGACCGGTGGCCTGAGGCACTTTGTGAAGATTGGTAAACGCTCCAATCAAATTTGCCGACAGAAAAATCCAGTTACGGGACAGACGTTTGGACAAAAGGGCCAATTGCATGCGACAAATCGGTCACGTGTATAAATTCCCCATAGCTTCTTTCTCTCCAAGAACCAACTGGCTATGTAAGTTTGTAAGTCCCGATTTCTAAGTGCGAGCAAGATGCACAGATTCTCATGAACCTCTGCGGCTTTTGGCCGCATGGGCTCATCAGAATCTATGCTTTTTGCAGATGAAACAGGAAGGCAAACTTGAAAGTGAGTTTTATTGTGGAGTAACGTAACAGATGTACATGCTATTGGCCGCGCTGTACAACAAATGTTACGAATTCTCTTCAGACCTTGCTGCATCACAGGCTTCTGAGAATCTACACAACAGCAGACGACAACACTGGCTGATAAATTACTTCAAGCGGTAGAACACAACCTGTTGTGACAGACTCTTTGCCTTACGTGCCCTTGTACGGTACAACAACTACCATTTTCTTCCCGTCATAATCCCTTTCAGTTGAGCCAAGCACATGTCTAGTACGTTCTTCAACACACACAGAGGGAATTTTCCGTGAAGATGACAAAATTGGATTTTCTGGGACTCCGAACGCTGCGTGTGTTTAAATTTATCGCTGTACGTGCTTTGCACGACAATGGCGCTGAGAGTAAAGCGTTCTTTATGGGTTCAGATCGCTTGGGAACTGAGTCAGCATGTCCCCGAAATAAAACCCTAGAAGAGCGATTAGTTTCAGCTCCAAAGCCAGCTGCTTCGTGTTTGTTTCCAACACCATCTTCCAGAATGATCTGCCCGATCTTCCCACTAGGCCCCAACACATTAAAACAATAGAGGGACCTGATAGTTCAGAGGTGGTGCGGGAAGATCTATTCATTGACTTATCGTGGTCTGCAAAGCTGACTCCAGGCAACAACTGCCAATCTTTGGAATTGTAATTCAGTGGCGTGCTAACACTTTGGCTGTCGGTAGCGAGTTTGACCGAGGTGATTCATGTAGGATCCTATAGGAATCACTGACTTCGGCCAAACACGCTACGGACAGCCGAAGGGTTAAGAGACCGCCACTGCCGATACCGTTAGGCGGAAAAGGCGCTTAGGTACGTGTCTTTGTCTGACGAGCAGTACTCGTCAGCAGCAGTCAAAGGGTTACAATTATAATCTGTAGTGCAAGTGAATCAATTCTTCACAACAAAAGTGTACAGAAAAGTTCTCATGGAACAGCCCAGAAGCACGCATACAATTTAACCTCCTTGTGCATGAGATCGGTTCTGCGGCATACAGTACCTGCCGGAATCATCGCGACAAAAAGCGCTACCGACAGCAGAAGGGTTGATTGCGTTTAACGTCAAGCACGCCACAAAGGCTGCTTCACCGGCGGCTGGAAATGTACCATGTGGCCAGACAGATATTGACATTCAGCAAATAATTCCTGCACTAATTCCTTCACTGCCAAGAAATGTTTTACTCTATCCAGTTACACGAGACATAATTGTACGGGCTCATGCTGACACCACTTAATGTCCCGTAGACGGCTGGGGTCTTCGGCGTTGAATTAACAATGATGTAAACACACACACACACACACACACACACACACACATACACACACACACACACACACACACACACACACACACACACACACACACACACACACACACGCACACACATCACACACACATGCGCGCGCGCACGCACGCAAGCACGCACGCACACACACAATCTGCGTCCAAAGGGGTTAAACGCTTTCAGTGAATGGCAGTTTTGCATCATCTTACAGCAACTTGAACGTCTATGTCTGTTGTTGACCAAACTCGCCTGTCCTGACGGAGCTTCAAACTGAGGGCGTCATTTCGAGTTGAGCTTACTATAGGTCCGTATAGCCTAACCAGCCTTGCCTCTCCTCTACACCCTTCCGGTCACATTTACCTAAGATGTCCAGCGCTCATTGATTCCTGTCAAAGCTTAAAGGTTCTGGCCATCGACTATATCCCCTGTGACCTCCTCCGCATTGAAGTACAAAAGGGTAAAAAGTGCCACCTATCATTAAAGACCATCATTTAGGTGGCCACGGCCACATAAATAATGGTCTTTAATGACAGGTGATCCTCCTTCATAAGGGTGCTCCATCAAAACAAGACGCATAGACATGCATAAGCCCCTGCACCTGCACGGGCTTATGAAGATCTATGCCTTTTGCAAACGGAACGGGCTCAGAGAGGTACATAACACAAGCCGCGTAACAAGATGGAACTCCAATGGTTTATGATAATCTATGCCCATTGCTGGCAGACAAACAGAAGAAACAAGTCTCTGTTGCTCACGACACTCAGGTGGGTGCTCTCATGAGCTCCTGAGGAGCTTCGCTTCTTGCTGAGGCGGAAATGTCTGGGCGAGGTACACAACCGAGAAAGCCAGCCTGTTTTGTCCAGTAGCGGCGCACCTTGCTTAGTGGCTAGTGCAGGACTAAGCTCGCTCATGCAACTGGCCCCAGGCACTCTGGTCGTCCAATTAGACCGTATACAGAAACTCGCGGTCTATCTTCGCCACACCCAGTATTCAGGAAATTGCAATATCATGCTGGACGCGCTCCTAATGCGTTTGGCGTGTCGTCAGCCCGCCGGACACTATCCTTTGCATACACTGGGCGAGCTTAACCCTTTCAGTGCCAGGAAAATACAAACAGCACCGACCTGCAAGCGACAAAGAAGAACGCCAAGCCCTACTTAGCGAATAACTTCTATCACAGAGAAAATGCAGACCCATCGCACAACTCCAAGAAGCAAATAACACCATAGCTTCTGCATGCAGACACTGGGTGACTTAACTCTCTCACTACCAGAAAAATGCAAACACCTCGCAACTGCAAGAGACAAAGAACATCCTGAGCCCCCGCAAATGCGGGGGCTCATGATGTACTTTGCCTCTTGCTGGCTGCATGTATATCCGTGTTCCTTCCGCTGACGGGATCTGACACTCATCAAATTTGCAATGTCACAGACGCAGGTTTTTTTTTTCTTTCTTGTCTGACAGTAAAATGTCCGCGCTGTTTTAAGCCCTTCCCAGCTACTGATAATGTCGCTAGGCAGGAAAACACGCGTAGTCAAGGAGTTAATTTCAAAATTCAATATTCTAGTTCACAAATTTAGATGGAGCCAGAATGCAAAACCTGCCGAGAAAACGAATAGGCCTACACGATGGGTTTATGGTCGATGTAGCTGATACAACTGCGAGCGCTTTATTTTTTCAAAATAAAAATATTGCAATGTAACTTGATTTTCCTGTTATGTTAGATAAATTCAAATGAATGAAAATGCAAAACTGCGAATAAAAAGTGTGCTGACTGATAAGTGAGTTTTAACATTTGACACAAGCTAAATAAACGCACAATACATAACAACACAACTACATGTGATGTTGATGATCGGCATGTGCTTTAGTCTTTACGTGGTATATTTTCCTGCCCTGGTGATTGGATGCCATAGGAGAGTGTCAAGGGATCTCACTGCTTGTTTCGGTACAGCGCTGCCGAATGAATTCCCTTGGTCTGTGTACACATTAGTCTTGGTTCAGTGATTAACCCATTCAGTGCCGGCAGACGCAGACTGTGTTTCTGCAGTCTTCGTTAATTCAACACCAAAAAACACTGCGTGTCCCAGGAACATAGATTTAAAGTGGTGTCTGCAAGAGGTTTAGATCCTCATGAGCCCCCGCATCTGCGGGGGCTCATGAGGATCTACACCTCTTGCAGTTGATCGGTGTTCAAATTTTCTCGGCACTGAACGAATCAAAGCGAAAGAAAATCTCCTGCTAGGCAACTTAGTCACAGAGATAAACTGTGGGCCGAGTGATTGACCGATGGGTTTGCCTTTGAAAGTGTCTCCATTTAGTACCAGCATGAGCACTCTTCAGAAGAGTTCGCTCCCTTATCAGAGCTCTTTACTGTGAGAAACAGATTCTTGTTCGCATGCAGCAGATACCATCAACCAGACAGAACACCTTACGACCGCTTCCGGGTTAGGAACATAGATGGTAAAGTGGCTAGCAAAAGACATAGATTTTTATGAGCCCCGCAATTGCGGGTACTCATGAAAATATGTGCCTTAATTTGAAGGAAAAAAACATTCGCTGTAAAAATGTATCTGTGTTTTGGATGCTCAGTAGTTCCAGAATTTCCGTCGTCATTCAAACTCCTTTAACATGACACTGTGCAGCACAAAAGCAGTTTGTTTTTCCGAGAGTAAACAAGACGAGAGTGTAAAACTAACCGATACAAATACTGTAAGTGTAACCACTCGCTTGGTTAGACGTGTGTTTGTGTAGGTTTATGTGCAGGTTTGTTAATCCTTTCAGTTGAAGTACTGCCGGGGTAAATCGAACGCTACCCAGCTGCAAGAGACAGAAGCCCTCATGAACCCTCGCAGTCGCGGGGGCTCATGACGATATATGTCTCTTGTTAGTTCTATGTTCTTTATGTCCTATTTTAGTCCCATTTCATGTGTGTTCTTCGCTATAATGTCTGTCAGTGTGCAGTGGTTTCACAGGCAACGAACGAGCAGACAGGGTAGCGAAGAAAGGCCTCGACCAAGAATCGACCTTCTTCAACCTACCACTTTCAGCAAATGAACGGTCAAATGCTCTCCGGCCCGCCTTCCAAAAACTATGGGAAAAAGAATTCCACCAGAACAAAAAAGGAAGACGCAAAAATCTCACGAGGGTACTGAACAATACACCCACCCTCCTAATAGGTAAGAGGAGAGACCAGTCACGACTAACAAGGATCCGATTAGGGGGCGAGAGATACCTAGTCCACTCCAACCCAATAATGTGCACATGCGGCCACCTACTCACGACGGAACACATACTGCTAGACTGCCCGAGCATAGCCCAAACCAGAACCCTAGTAGCAGATAAACTCAACGCACCTCTCACCGTAGAAGGCATCCTAAACCCCGACCCTAAAACATGGTCCACCACCACCAAATACACAATACACCTGCTTAATAAGCACCCACTAATCCGATACATCTAACCAAACTACAGACATGACGAGAGGTAGCTCAAAAGCGATGCGTGGACATCAGCGACAACCAGTCAGAACATATGACTCCCCCCCCCCCCCAACCCCCGGCCCACCCCTCCCCCCTGGACGAAATCAGCGAGAAATGTAAGTCCGTATCCTTTAAAAATAGCATAGCATAGCATAGCAGTGGTTTCAGACGCGAAATCCGTGAGTCACTGGCAGCGAAGGGGATAAAAAGTGTCCTTTAACAGACGTTTGTGCGCCCGATATCAAATAATATTTTTTTCATATTATGTGCTTCAGGAAAAATAGCTGACTGCACAGAAAAAAATATCTAGATGAGAATCTGGTAGAGTGCTGTCAAAGCAAGTCTCTCCGGCTCAAAACTAATCAAGCACAATCATTGAGCTATCTGGGTCAATCTGTGTTGCAAATAAACATAACAATCAATCGCGTGCTGGTATGCAACTTTGGAATCGCAGACGTGCACACCATTTTTGATCACTATAAAGTGTGTGGGCGTCAGGCGTAAAATAGTGCTTTTGGGAATAAAATAATGGGGTTATCTCGTACTCTTATAGTCATACCCTCTTGCCGTAGTTTATAAGCATGTTTCTGCCCCCAACTGCGCTAAGAATGGAAAACATGTCCCAGGAAGAAACAAGCATAATTTCTTCCAGTAGCTAGCACTTCCATTTCTACAGTCAAGCGAGTGACGTTCTGAATTAGACCCTAGGCTCATAGTGTATAGTACAATCCACAAAGTGGCGTCAGTAGGTGGATCCACCGTGATAGCTGAAGAGTGCCGCCTGATTAGCTCAGCGTCTATTCAAGCCAGTATAATTTCAGCATAATCAGTCGATTTCGCTTATAACAAGGTCGGGTATAACAGAAGTCGGATATAACAACGCTTTAAAGAGACGCCGACAGCATTTTCTCTACGCAAATTACTTTCTTTATTACAAACTTCGGATATTACTTTGCTTAAAACAAACATCGGATAAACAAGAACATTAGGGTACCCAGGCGATTTGTAACATCTAAAGTTTACAGCATCTCAGTTCAGCGCAAAGTTCAAGCCGCTAGACATCGACTGACCGCGATAGCGCAAGGGTAGTGCCGCATTGCCTTGGCGCCCTGAAGGGCGCCAAGGTAATTCGGCACTAGCCTTGCGCTATCGCGGTCCATCCAGCTCCTGCTCCACCAATGGGAGTTGAAAATGAAAAAGGGTAAGACAGTGAATTTTGTTTGTGTTTTTGGTGTTCGATTTTCAGCCTTAAGACATTGAGTCGTAGGTTCCAGAATGACAGAGCAGCACATGAAGACTTCCCTATTATACCGTGTGTAGCCTGCCTCTCTGAAATTGTTGAGATGCACACATAAAATCGCGTAACATGCACAATTTCTCGGTACTTGAAAATATGCAACGCCTGCAACTTTCATGTAATGAGTGATGGTTTCTTTCAGGGTTCCCCCCCCCCCCCCCCCTTTTTTTTTATCGCTTTCAAGGAAACACGCGTTACGTCGAGTGTGTTAGATAAGTCAGTTACATTTCTTCACGAAACTTTTTCTAATCAAACAGACCACAACGGCGGCACTGGACAGAGTAGCGGATGTCCATAAAGACAATTGCAAATAAAAGCACAGGTCAGCACCAGAATATCGCGGTACCTGGGAGCCAGAATTTAAAGCCAGACCGCGTTCACTGTTTCAGCGTGGTGCAGAATTTCTATAGACTTGTGAAGAAAAGAAAAGAGGTTTGTTTGTTTTTTAAACGTGTGAGCAAAAGGTCCTCGGGCCGATGTTAGCCTTAGTTTGCACGCGCACGACCGTGCGGGTGCAAACTAAGGCTGACGTCGGCCAAAGGACCTTTTGCTCGCTGAGTTGATCACTTGGCAACCCAGCCTCCTGTTGGAGGAAACTTTTGAAAGACACGGTTTCTCTGATTTTTGCTGAAGGCTAAAAATATAGTTCAAATTAAGCCGCTAGGACTATGACAGGCATGTACTGGCTATTGAAAATTACGTGCAACTCGACCCTAGCAGCCAGTTGCAGGAAACATTTTCAAAGTCGGTCATTGCCAAACAGCTGTCTCTCTGCATTGCAGCGAGATGTTGGCTGAAAGTTAAAAATAGCTCAAAACAAAGCAGCCAGGGCTATGACCCGGCAGGTACTGGCAATTGAAAATTACCGGCAACTCGACCCCAGTCGCCATGGCGGCTGGGGTCGAGTTGCACGTAATTTGAATAGTGGCTTGAAAAGGTTTTCTGAAACTGCAGTTTTCGGAAACCTTTCTAAGCCAGTCAGCCAACCAACCAACTGTCCCTCTCAAGATTTTTTTGGGCGTGGGGCTAAAAATAATTCAAAACAAAGCCGCTCGGACTATTAAAGGTTGGTACTGGCGATTGAAAATTACGTGCAATTCAACCCCAGCCGCCGTCATAAGCAGGAAACTTTTCCAAAGTCGTTTACTGCCTACCAACTATCCCCTCTGCATTGCAGCGAGATTTGTGCTAAGAGCTAAAAAGCGATAATTTTTTTTTTTAAAAAAGCTGCTACTATGACTGGCTATGGAAAATTGCATGCAATTCGATATAGAGACCTGTCCGCCATGACATCCGATTTTAACTCATTCAGCCCCGACACACCACAGCAAGACATGGATCGAGCATGATAGTTCAAGGGTGGTGCCAAAATAGCTTGGCGCCCATAGGCGCCAAGCTATTTTGGCACCTCCCTTGAACTATTATGCTCGATCTGTCTCTCCAATTGTTATACAGTCCTTCAGTGAGCAACTTCACATTTTGGGGATGTTCGTCCTGGGGCAGAATGTGTTGATTGCAATTTACTGGTGCGCGCAATATTGAGGCTGACTTGTGCTTATAAAGCAAATGGAAACAC
>BTPG01000002.1:164454892-164457392 GCA_036245525.1 Semisulcospira habei
TTGTGTCCCGGCAGTGAAGGGGTTAGCCAATGTCAAAGAGCAATTTTTTTTTTCTCACGATAAGAGACTTGCGGCCGTTTTATATTTAAAACCTATCATACTCTCAAGTTTTGATTTTCCCTGAATTTCAAACACGACGTTTTCTTGATGCATTTCCGAAAAATAAAGAGAAATCGACGCCAAAAATTTGACGGTCGGATTGTCAAGCGTGTAATATACAAAGAAAGAAACAAGTGTAGAAAGGGCAAATACAACACAATGTAGGGGAGGAGCCCCGATTATGAAGCAGTGCCTATTATGAAACACCCTGCTCCCGTCGAAACAAAATAACTTTTCCGAATTCTGTCTGTGCAGCAATAGAGAGCTACTTTACTGAGCCTTATTTCCGGTACAAGAATGGCAGGCGTGATGAAAACGAAAACACGCCGAGAAAATGTTATTTTTGACCCTTCTGCTTGTTATTTTTTCGCCATTTTGAAACAGCTACATCAGCATTCAGTTTTGTGATTTAAAAAAAAACAACCACTCTTATCATGAAGAGCAGTCTTTGCAGATCAGATAACCAGTGGTTCTCTTTTTGTTGTTTTGGAGGCACGCATTTCCTGGAAAGGTATATTGTTCCTATTATGAAACAAAAAGAGCACCTAATATGAAACGTGTTTTATGTTTAGAACAGTGTTTCATATAAGGAACAGTGTTTGTCTAGCGTGCATATCGGAAACCATCCAGCCAGTTTGTTCCAAATTTCAGATGTTTATACTTTTTCTCAATACAGAGTATCCCACACCAGGGTCATGTCACTTTCATCAAGGTCAAGGTCACAATGGCTACATTTACTATGTATGCTATTTTCCAGGCACTGTTGCTGTAAACGCCAAAAAGATTTGATCAAAATGGCAAATTGTGATATTTTGTGACGATACAGAGTGTTGCACACCAGAATCTGTTCACTGCCTTAAAGGAAAAGGTCACAGCGGCCATATTTGTATTGTGCAAATTTGTGTGTTAGGCAATATCTCAAAAACCATTCGGCCTATTCAATCCAAATTTTAGATAATAGTATTTTACTATATCACATATTGCCATCACTCTTAACTGTGCCTTTACCTCAAGGTCAAGGTCATAGTTGCTAGTTTTGCAGATTATTGTGTAGGAAATACCTCTGAAACCGCTGTACAGTTTTGCTCTGATTTTTTTAGGAAATGATGCTTTACCCTCATATGTGATGTTTTTAACAGAATGAATTCACGACCGGTAAGGTGAAGGTCGCAGAGGTTATATTTGTGTGAGCCTTTGTGCAGGTAATATCTCTGAAACCACAGCCCCGATTTTCTCCAAATTTTGCTTGATGATATTTTGACTTAACCCTTTCACAGTCGACAAACTATCAATAGGGTCCAATAGATCCTTATGAGCCCCGCGGGTGCGGGGGCTCATGGTGATTTTGGCTCTTGCTGATTCAACTGACATATTTATTTGACGGTTGGGGTTCTTTGGCACTTAATTACGAAATATGTCAGATCAATATGTGCGTCTAGTGAATTATGCGGGGGGGGGGGGGGGGGGGAGGGTTAGAGGGGGTGGAGGTATTGGTGGTGTGTGTGTGTGTGGGGGGGGGGGGGGGCTAAAAAGTTGTTCCAAGAGCAAGCCTTGTTGGCATAGGTGTGACAGCAAATGTGAAACAGTATGTAGTCACCGATCGTCCATGCATCCACTCTTCAGCCGTCGTGTGTGTATGCCTGCGTTTGTCTAAGGCAATTTCTTAGTTACTACAACATCCACATACTTCAAACTCGACACAACTGTAATTTACCAGAACTCCTTTACCTACATATTTCACCTGTATAAAAGGCCAAAGTCATCATAGGTCGATGTATTTGTAAAGATTAGTCATTTTTCGCGAACACATTTTTTTAAAGTTAACTTTAGGCGCAAAAGTTTGAGAGTATCTAAGTATGCTTTTTATACCATAAATACTATTCCGAATGACCTCTCTTTAAGGCAGAGGGCAGTTAAAAAAAAAAAAAAAAAAAAGTGCGTGAGATTCCGTAGACCTTTTCATGGGAACTCTTGCTGTCGGCGATGCCACAGTTGCTGAGAATGTGAAAAAATGAGGACATACAAATGCACCACTTGTTAACTATCAAACGAGGGGTGCGTGGTGTTGGTGTTAGTGCGGGTGGGGTGTCGAGGGAAGGGGGAGAGAGGTCTGGAGACCTGTTCACCACTGGCCGAAAAATTAAACGACGGTAGGGGATCCACATTCTCAAGGACCGTTTCCAATTCCAAAGAAGAAGCGCGGGAGGACGTGTGAATATGTGTGGGAGCCGTGGATCCTGAAACACCCATCTCCCCTGAATCTGCTTCTGAACATGTACATAAACCTGTGTTGATAATGCTAAATGTTATCAAGTTTTACTTCTGGGGTGGAAAAACTAAATGCAGTAGCTTTTTTTTTTAATTTCCCCATGCATAAAACAATTTCCACACACTTGCTGAC
>BTPG01000002.1:164462392-164504892 GCA_036245525.1 Semisulcospira habei
ATCAGGTACAATCTTTCTTGACCTGAAAAAAGCTTTTGATCTTGTCAACCACTCTATCCTACTAAAAAACTACCATTCTATCACATTGACTCAAATACTGTCTCCTTTATATCTTCCTATTTCAGGGACAGAACGCAGAAAGTACTGCTAAATGGCAAATATTCCTCTGATGGTTTAGTAACTTGCGGTGTTCCACAGGGGTCTATTCTAGGGCCCTTATTATTTAATCTATTTATTAATGATCTGCCACTGCCATTTAGACGCAAACTGCGATCTGTTCGCAGATGACACGACCATACACACATCTGATAAAGATATCGCAACCATTAATAAGGTACTCCAACAAAGTCTTGATGAAGTAGCAGGCTGGTGCAGTGATAATCACATGATTATTAGTATTCCAAAGACAAAGAGCATGTTAGTTACTACACGTCAGAAACACCAGCATGGCCTACCACCTTTAACACTCTCCTTAGATAGACAGCTTGTTGAACAAGTAACTAGGCATCCCTTACTAGGCGTTATAGTGGACAACCAATTAAGCTGGGAGCCGCATACTGACTCAATATGCAAAACAATCTCCAAAAAATCTGTTCCTGTTATCAAAACTACGCCATATAGTTAATATTGATATCCGTAAACTCTTTTTCCATGCGCATATCAAAACGCATTGTGACTACAGTTCTACCGTCTGGGATGGATGCAGCGAAGTTCACATGAAAAAAGTTAATTCCTTATATCGTCGGGGCATTAAATTAATACTTCCTGGTCCTACTTCGACTGATGAAAAATTAAAATCTCTCAAGTTACTAACATTGAAGAAACAGTTTGAATTTAATCGCTGTGTTCTACTGCACAAGATCATGCACGGAAAAGCCCCACCCTATCTAAAAACTCTATTTTCCGACAATAATAGGAAAAACACAAGAAATAGTTCGATCCACCTTCCAAAAATTAGATTAGACATCTGTAAAACCAGTCTGTCTTTTTCAGGCGCTAAAGCGTGCAATATGTTACCTCCACATCTGAAATCAATTTGTAAGATTAGCGTCTTCAAAGATCGCCTCCATAAATATTTACTTCAGAAGTAATAGTATGTTCGGCTCCCTTATGTTACTATTCGTATAGTTAGTGACAAGTTTCCTATTTCCCAATACTCTTCTACTGTTGCTGCAGATTATGTAATAGCTCTACTGTCTGCATTAACATGTCAGGTTCATACCTGTGTATATAATTATATATTTTTTTAATTTTTTATTTCTATTTTTTTTCCTCTCAGTGGTGGTGGTGGGGGGGGGGGGGATGGGTCTTTTTACTTACATATGTTTTATCTTTTGATGTATCGTCTGATGTATTTTTATATGTGTAGAGTAGCAGGACAGTTTGAAGATAGGCATTGCTCTGCCTAAAACTTTTTTTTATCCTGAATAAAAACGTTTCATCATCATCATCATCTCTCTCTCTCTCTCTCTCTCTCTCTCTCTCTCTCTCTCTCTCTCTCTCTCTCTCTCTCTCTCTCTCTCTCTCTCTCTCTCTCTCTCTCTCTCTCTCTCTCTCCCGATATATACATCCTCTCATTTGGGAAGACGACCAGAGCTTTTTTTGACTGCATGCGAAAGAAAAACACATAGGCAGCGGATGAGGCAAGAATGATTTAAAATACACTTCACCTCATATGAGGTAAACGGTAAGGTGCATATCGAAACTTTCTTGTGTCAACCGCTGCCTGTGGGGAGGACACGATTGCTCCGACACTTGGTTTTTTTTTTCGTTTGTGTTTGTTTTTTATTTATTTATTTATTTTATTTATTTTTTTATTTTTTTATTATTATTTTTTTAATTTATTTTATTTTATTTTATTTTATTTATTTATTTATTTATTTATTTATTTATTTATTTTTTTTGGGGGGGTTTATGTTTTTTTTTTTTTTTTCCTGTTTCCCGTCTTTTATATTTTGGTTTCCATTTTGTTCCCCTGGGCTGCGATCAACAGCTTACTAACTCGTCCATTGATGTCAGAGTTTGTTATTTTTAAAATAATGTGCATTTAACCCTTTGGGTGTCGGAGGCACTATAGGAATCATCGCGACTAAAAGTGCTCCCTACAGCCAAAGGGTTAACACATTCTGCTCCAGGACCGAAATCCTCAAATTTTGAAGTTGCCCTCTGAAGACTGTATTACACTTCTGGAAACAGATCGAGCGTGATAGTTCAAGGGTTGTGCCAGAATAGCTTCTGGCACAACCCTTGAACTCTCACGCTCGATCCATGTCTTGCCGTGGCGTGTCGGAGATGAATGAGTTAACGAGAGCAGGCCTGTGCCTTTAAACATTACGCTTTTAGTGTGTACGGTTCAAACGCACATGCCAGCACACTACATATTCCATCACTAGACGTTTACGAGATGGATTTACCAAAGCATCTTGGACACAGTGCCTGATTCGTTTGACGTTTTTACAGGCACCCAGATAATGCGGCACTGTTCGTGAACTGTCGCCACTGACTAATTCATCTCAGCAACGCTGGTACTGGAACATAAAGAGCCGTGTAACAATTTCACTGCCATGGGCCGAAAACTGCGTTTCTAAATTCTTCGTTAATTCAACGCCAAAGAGCCCCACCCGTCCAAGGAACATGGATACAGAGTGATTTTGAGCAAGAGGCATAGATCCTCATGAGCCCCCGCGATTGCGGGGGCTCATGAGGATCTATGCCTCTTGCAGTTGGATCCTGGTCAGTTTTTTATCGGCAGTGAAGGGGTTAAAGACAGATGCAAGTGTAGCCGCGAGGCTGAGAGCTGCAAAATGAACGCAAGAAGCAAGATTCCTCAATGCGCTAAGATCAAAGTAGGAAAAATCCCCACTGTTCTAAGCCTGGGGTCAAACAAATCCAGTTTTGATCTTTAAAACAAAACAAAAAACAAAACAAAAATTAAAAAAACTGAACGCACTCTGATCTCCTATGGGTGAGAAAAAGAGTGATGAAAACACCGTACACAAGTATCACGATCACAAGTTGTGTGTTTTTAAATCATTGTTTTTTTTTTTTCAACGCCAAAGAAGTCCAAGGTATTCACAGGATTGAGGTTTCAATGCTTTAACGTCTGCCCAGTGCGCAAAAGGCCGTCGGCCCGACGGCCATTTGCTCATTGGGTGGATTACCTCATCTGTACATACGGAACAGGCTGCTGATCAAGGTTAAGCAATTAGCATAGATCCTCATGAGCCCAGTCAGCTTAAGTGGGCTTACTGTGATCTATGCTTATTGCTTAGCTGGAACCGGTATTCCAATCCTTTGTGGATTCGTGAAGATATAGAGTCCTCTTGCTTTTTAAATGGAGGCCGTTAGAATTGCGAACTTAGATAGAAGGGGAAAAAATCGCAAGATCGTGGCAAAGTTTTTAGTTTTAATCAAGAAGAGGACCCGAGGAAACAGTTGCATGTTGATATCTCCAGGGTATTTTTTTCACTTCAAAAAGGCAAACAATTAAACGCTTCCTAGATCTTTTATGGGCGATCTGCTCCGTGGAGGGCTTTGCCTGTTTTCCAACACAGATTTCTCTACCCTTCTTTTTACAGTCCATGTTGGCACACGTAAAAGAGGTTTTTTAATTGCACCATGTGCGCAATGGGTGAACTCTTCTACTTTCAAAGGAGAAGAAGAACAGAAAAAAGTCGTTCATTTTACGACACTGAAACGCCTTATTTTGCCTTCTATCCAGCATTATTCTAAGACATGCAAAGAGCATGTATAAATGAGATTTTCATAACTTGTAACCCGTTATTGCCTGGAGCAGGGGCCTTTAAGTCTTTTGCCACAGCAATTAACCCCTTAACTGCCGGGGCAAGGCGAACGCTACGCAGCGTCAAGAGACGTAAATCGCGGGGTTCATGAGGAATTACGTCTCTTGCCTTAGTCCTGTGTTCTTGTGATGCAGCTCTATGCTAGTGCATAGTGCTCACACAGTAGGATTAGTACGGTACGGTTTCTGTTAACGGTTTGTGTGTGCCGATAGTCCGTGTGGCACTAGACGCACGGGAAATCTGTAAGACATGGTTAGCACGGGATTTTTAGTGAGTTCTGTTTAGTGAGTTCTAGGCGGAAGCTGTGTATGTCAGAGGTCTAGATCGGTAGTGCGGGCTGTCTTGTCGTATGGAACGGTTGTGTTTGAGTTACCTAGCCCGCATTCCAAGACTCTGAAGCCTAGATTTCAGGTATGTTTCTATAAATGTAGTATTGATAGTTGCTTAGTTAAAGACAGTATGCGTTGCTATGAGTAATGTGCTTGTATAGCGGTGTTCCGGTTTGGTTTAGTATGTATGTTTAGAAGTCAGTGAAGTAACCGGTGTTTTTGTATACAGTTGTTTACCGAGTTAGATGACTAAAGGAATGTGAAGTGTGTATGTCTAAGCCGCTATGAAGATAGTACGTGGTTGGTTAAGCATAGTCTTTTCCAGTGTATAGAGTAATGTATAGCAAGAGTGTTAGGCTATAGTCTGTTTCAAGATAGTGACAGAGATATGGGGGTGTACGGAAGTAGACAGTTTATGAAGCACGTGTGTGTGTGGGAATGAACGTGTGAGTTATTTGTATCAGCCAGGTTACGTGACGTTTCTCATTGATCCAATATGTTGTGTGTTTAGCAAGTGTTACGTTGGGACTTTTGTTGTCTATTCAGAGTTTTTGTAAAGAGTGGAAAGACGGACGCCGAGACGTCGAGTCACAGGTGGGACCTACGTGAGGTCATCCCTCCAGCTCTTCACTGAGAGTGAGTCTGACCGGGACCAAGACGCCCGAGTCAAAGCGAGAACTGCGCTACCGTACGAGAACGAGGACGTCCGTGCCAAAGAGACAGGACCGCAAGAAGCGTACGACGAAGGACTCTCACGCCTAGACGTGAGAAGAACCAACGTAACCAGGCAATAACACCAAACAGGTTGGAGACAGTGTGAGACTAAGACCTAGCCTGGCAAAGATATTGTGATTTGTGTGTATGTGATTTGGATGCAGTGGGGAAGGTGGAGTGTAGATAGTTGAGTCATTTAAGTTTTCTTTTCATTTATATTGTATAAAGTCACTTAGGAAAGGGAGCCCGTGTGTTGTGTTTTACCGCATGAATGCGCCCGTCTGAGTCAGTGGCGGTGTATGCGTCTGTTGCGCGAGAGTCTGACGTGCGACTGTGGGCAAGTCTGCGTGCGTTACAGTTTCTGCCTTTTTTGGTTTCATTTACATCTGTTTCTTCGCGCAAATGTCGGCCAGTGTGCAGTGATTTCAGAGGCAAAATTCGCGATCACTGGCAGCGAAGGTCGGGGTTAATATTCAAAGAGGTCACTTTGGCCGGAACAAACGGTTTCACCCAAGGTTCGAACTGACGACCTTTCAGACGCGCAGGATGATATATTATAAGTTATTGGTAGCAAGGAATTGCTACACGGACCCTTGTAGGCCTGAGGGAAGCTAAAGGAACCATTGTAATAATAATAATTATTATTATTATTATTATTTATTAAAGGAACCATTGTACCCCGAAGGACGAAGGCCTGAGGGGTACAGTGGTTCCTTTGACCTCCCGAAGGCCTACAAGGGTCCGTGCAGCAAGCCCCTGCTACCAATAACGTATTTATTTTCATTCCTGTACAATTTTCGTAAAAGAAATCAAGAAGAAATCTTCCGACCTGCATCACGCTAGACATGACTGACGTCAAAAGAATATACATTTATACATAATATACTTATGACGTAATTTAAAATATTTCATGACGTTGCCATCTCCAGTAGTGTGCTTTTTGTTTCGAACAACACTAAGTAACTTTTTACTTTAGAACGTTTTGTTGATCTTTTATAGAACAAAACTCGCATCCAAGATGCGTCACAAAGAGGGCTACAAGAAGTCCGCCATCATTTTTCGCTACACGGGTCTTTGTAGCTCGGTCATGTGGTGCAGTTTGCGCTAAAGGGATTGGTCGTGTGACGTATGGATATATATATATATATAGATATATATATATAGTACCGGTTACAATACAATAACACTTTATTAATCCCTTATGGGGAAATTCAATGTCTGCCCATACAACACATGGCATCATCATTCACTCATTCAATATTAATTAAATAACCTATATCTCTCAGTTAAAGAGATGAGATGTAACAGACATTCAGAAACACTTATGGTTTATTCCCCCCTGTGCTTCTGGTGTCGGCAATGTTGCAGTGAACTACTACTGAATGGGCTAGTACTAAACAACTAAAGAATGTTGAAAGACACTATCTACTGATATTTGATAATCTTAAGCTCGGCCAATCTTTTCACGCCGAGAGCCAATCGAATCTTTATGAACGTGGCTCGAGGCGGACATACTAACATTGTGTGTTGCATGAGTGAGCTTAAAATCCTGTGCAGGCCACTAAGCAATGTGCTCCTCTATACTGAGTGAGCTTAAATCCTCTGCAAGTCACTAAGCAAGGTGCTCCGCTATAGTGAGCTAGCTTAAAATCCTTTAAAATCCTTTGCAAGCCACTACGCAAGGTGCTCCTCGACAGCCGAGCACTTTGCTTAGTGGCCTGCGCAGGATTTTAAGCTCACTCGTGCAACTGGTATCTGGTCTGTGATTCTGGACCTTCGAAATCACCGACTAACACTCAAGACAAAGCATCGTGCTTAGCTACAGGTGCCCTGGTTATTACGAACTGCGCCTGACTGGCAGTTTCTGGTGAATCAGCTGTACTCCTAGTAAACAAAAGCTGCACTCCCAGAAAACAAAAGCTCATCGGGCCGACGTCGGCCGCAGTGTGCGCCCCTCCCCCCTCCCCCATCCGCGCACGACATATACGTAGGCCCGAGGACCTTTGCTTTTTGGGCTAGGCATCGATCCCTTCCCCCGCTACGGCACCATTTCTTGACAGAAAAACAAGACGCATCAGCCGATTACTTCTGTGAATTAAACTTTCATGGTCATTGTCTCTCTAGCACCTTTGTAGTCAATGTAGGGCACTGCAGAGCTGCAGTATAGGGGCCCCGCACGCAGGGTTCACCCAGTGAAAAATGACATGTTTAACTCATTCAACTGCGACACGCCACGGCAAAACATGGATCGAGCGTGATAGTTCAAGGGTTGTGCCAGAATAGCTTGGCGCCTATAGGCGCCAAGCTATTCTGGCACACCCTTAAAGTATCACGCTCACTCTGTTTCCAGAAGTGTAATACAGTTTCAGGGGGCAACTTCAAAATTTGCGGATTTCGGTCCTGGAGCAGAATGTGTTAAGCGCTAACTGCATAATTCTTTACGAATTCGTTTCAATGCATTATTAGTTCGTTCGTTTTCACCTTTCATTCATTCATTCATATTATATTCAGGCGGGCGGGCGAGCAATCAGTCACTCAACTACCTACTCACGCCCTCACTCATTTGTGACCTGCTCCCACAAAAGGTACCTTAAGTCGCTTTCAGCCAAATGGAGCTACAGGCCGAAAAGAGTGCAGGGGGTCATCATGGATCAGTTCGAGTGATCATCTTTAAATGCATGTTTCTCGCTTAATAACAGGCCTACAACAATAGTTTTTGCATCAAGTTAATTTGTTTTGCTTGTAGATTGTAATTATGTAAATATCTCAAAACTCAAAATTTCCGACTTATGTTCCCTTTTGTGGGAGCAGGTCACATTTATTCGTTCATTCATTTATAGGGCCGCTTTATTTGTTTTGTTTGTTCGTTCGTTCGTCACGTAACCATTTTCTCTCTCTCTCTCTCTCTCTCTCTCTCTCTCTCTCTCTCTCTCTCTCTCTCTCTCTCTCTCTCTCTCTCTCTCTCTCTCTCTCTCTCTCTCACGCACCCCCACCCGGGTCTGCCCTGGGGGACTTGGGTGGGGTTAGGTATTTTTTAGTTCCCAGGGTCACCCTGGTCAGCCCCACAGGGTGGGTTTTTCTCTCTATTCTGGGGCATGTGTTTCTGTCTACCCTTTGTCCATTCACCTATATTTGCCTTTTTAAAACTCTCCCTACTGTCTGCACTGCCTGTAGCTCTTGATATTGGATGTGTGTTGCTAAATGGTCTTAGCTTTATTTAGACCCCATGTGTTAGGTTTATTTAATGTATTTGACCGGCTGGCGACATACATTCAATGTTCTGTTTATTATTTTTTTTTTTTTCACAAGCAGTGCAGGCACGTCCTGAGAAAGCCTTGTTGCTGTCGGGACGTTAAGCAATGTACAATCCAAACCAATCTCTCACGCACAGAAAGCACTCCTAAATGGAAAATTTTCATCAGACGGTTTAGTGACTTGTGGTGTTCCACAGGGATCTATTCTAGGGCCTTTACTGTTTCTATTATTTATTAATGATCTGCCGCTGTGCATATCTCACCCAGAGGCTAGCTGTGATCTGTTCGCTGACGACACAACCGTACACACATCTAACAAGGAGCTAGCGAACATCAATGAGGTACTTCAGCTGAGCCTGGACGAAGTAGCTGACTGGTGCATTAATAATCACATGATAATTAGCATTCCAAAGACAAAGAGCATGTTAGTGTAACGCACGCAGACTCGCCCCCAGTCGCACGTACAGACTCTCGCACAACAGACGCATACACCACCACTGACTCAGACGGGCGCATTCACGCGGCAAAACACAACTCACGGGCTTCCTTTCTAACGGAACTTTTATACAATATACACACGAAAAACGCTCAAAAGACTATCAAACTATTTACACTACACCTTCACCACTACCAGCATCTCAACACCACATACACATACACAATATCAATGCCAGGCTAGGTAGCAGTATCTCACACTCCAACCTGTTTGGTGTTCTCGCCCGGTTACGTTCAGTCCTTTACACGTCTCGGCGTGCAAGTCCTCTGATGTACGCTCTCGAGTCGTCCTGTCTCTCGTACCGTGGACGTCCTCGTTACTCGTACCGTATCTTCGCTGTGACCCAAGTGTCTCGGCACCGGTCGCTCACTCCCCGAGTGAAGAGATGGAGAGATGACCTCGCATTAGGTCCCTGGTGACTTGACGTCTCGGCGTCCGTCGCTCCAACCTCCGACAAGCACTCTGAACAGTAACAAAGTCCTAAATCGTAACACTTGCTAAACACACACACACACATATTGGCTAATTTGAGACACATTACGTAACCTGACTGATACAAATAACTCACACGTTCATTCACACACACACACACGTGCTTCATAACCCGAACTACTTTCGTAACACCCCCATATCTCTGTCACTACCTTGAAACAGACTATAACCTAACACTCTCGCTATACATTATCCCATACGCTAAAAAAGACTACTTAACCACGTACTACCTTCATACCGACTTAGGCATACATCTCTCACATTCCTTAGTTATCCATCTCGGTAAATAACTATATACGAAACACCGGTTACCTCCATGAATTCCAAACCAACATAACTGAACCAAACCAGTAAAAACTACACAACTGAATTAACTCCTACTAACGCATACTATCTTTAACACAGTAACCATCAATAATACGTATCAAAAACATACCTGAATTCTAGGTTTCAGAGTCTTGGAATACGGGCTAAGGTATCTCACACACGTCTGTACCCACTGACATTAAAACCCGTACTAACTTATTTAGACCTCTGACAGACTGAGCTCTCGCCTAGAACTCACTAAAACTCCCCGTGTTAACCATTTCTTAAAGATTCCACGTGGACCACGGGCCTCACGGACTATCGGCACAAAACAAACCGCTAATAAAACTGTACCGTATTTAACCTACTCTGTGAACCCTATGCGTGAGCATAGTGTTTCATCACAGTTTATTACAACACACCAGAAACACCAGCGCGGCATACCAACATTAACACTTACCTTAGATGGCCAACCTATAGAACAAGTAACTGAGCATCGCTTGCTGGGCGTAACAGTAGACAACCAGTTAAACTGGAAACCTCATATTGATATCGTATGAAAAACTGTGTCCAAAAACTTGTTCCTTTTGTCTAAGCTCAGCCGTATAGTTAATCCTGACGTTTGCAAACTTTTCTTCCAGCGCATATCAAAATGCACTGTAATTACAGTTCCACTGTCTATGACGGTATGAAAAAAAAGTAAATTCTCTGTATCGACGAGGTGTTAAACTCATCCTTCCTGGACCCGACCCCACAGACAAAAAAAATAAAATATCTTAAATTGCTGGAATTAAACAAACAATTCGAATTTAATCGGTGTGTATTAATGTACAAGATTTTACACGAGGGAGTCCTACTCCATTTGCCAACTCTGTTTTCAGATAATCATAGACAGAACACGAGAAACAGGTCGCTCCACCTACCAAGAACAAGACTAGATATATATAAAACTAGCCTGGCTTTTCAGGTGTAAAAGCATGTAATAATTTACCCCAGCATCTTAAGTCTATTTCTAAATTTAGTATTTTTAAGGATCGCCTTTATCGCTTTTTACTTCTAAACTAATAATAATAATGAGTACTTGTATAGCGCCTAACCTCAGATTAGAGCTCTAGGCGCTTAACAAAAACTAATGTACAAAAAATAACTAATTACAAAAATGGAATTTACAACGCACTCTGTAAACAAGCTATAAAGTCACCATTCAAAAGTGCTACGCCCATGGACTCACACCGGCATTCACACACACCCACACACACACTACTTCTAACATAGATAGAGATGACTTTAACATGACAGGTGTATGACAAAGTCATTTGCAGCCGACAGAAAACACACGGGTCTTCAGGGCACGCTTGAATGCCTCTCTCGAATCCACGTATCTCAGTTCGCGTGGGAGGTCATTCCAAACAACTGGGCTCTGGTATCTGAATGACCTCTCACTAATACCACGATTCAATTCTCCTCTACTGATGCTGTACTCTCAGAGACATGTTCTAATTACAAGATGACCTTCAGCTCATGTCGCTGTCATTATGTTTAATTGGTTTTTTCCCCGCCGTTTATGCTTTTCTTACACTTGAATGTTTTTGACACTATGTTTGTTTGTTTTTTAAACATTTTACTGTGTTGCTCGATTTATATTTATGTGTGTAGACTAGCATAACAGTTTGCAAGAGAGGCATACGCATGCCAAAAATTATATCCTGAATAAAAACGTTTCATCATCATCTCTGTTTCTCTCTCTCTCTCTCTCTCTCTCTCTCTCTCTCTCTCTCTCTCTCTCTCTCTCTCTCTCTCTCTCTCTCTCTCTCTCTCTCTCTCTCTCTCTCTCTCATTCTGTGTGTGTGTGTGTCTGTCTGTCTCTGTGTCTGTCTGTCTGTGTCTCTCTCCTTCTCTCTTTCAGTGTGTGTGTCTGTGTCTGTCTGTCTGTCTGTGTCTGTCTGTCTGTCTGTCTCTCTCTGTGTCTCTCTCTCTGTTTCTCTCTCTCTCTCTCTCTCTCCCCTCTCCCTCTCTCTTTCGGTGTGTGTGTGTGTGTGTGTCTGTCTATCTGTCTGTCTGTGTGTGTGTCTCTCTCTCTGTTTTATCTCTCTCTCTCTCTCTCTCTCTCTCTCTCTCTCTCTCTCTCTCTCTCTCTCTCTCTCTCTCTCTCTCTCTCTCTCTCTCTCTCTCTCTCTCTCCTCTCTCTTTCTGTGTTTGTGTGTGTGTGTGTGTGTGTGTCTGTCTGTCTGTCTGTTTGTCTGTTTTTCTGTCTGTGTCTGTGTCTGTCTCTTTGTGTCTGTCTGTCTGTCTGTCTGAATCTCTCTCTCTCTCTCTCTCTCTCTCTCTCTCTCTCTCTCTCTCTCTCTCTCTCTCTCTCTATCTCTCTCTCTCTCTTTCTCTCTCTCATTTCCTTTCATCGATTACAAGTCAGACGCAGCAGCTGAACTGTTCTTCAGCACCACTGTGGAAGCTACAAACTACAAACAGTGTTAGTGTCCGCTGTGCACTGCCTATACTCGTAGAAACGCCAAACACTATTATCTCACTCTACACTTCCAGCGCCAATCGTGGGGTAGTGCCTGAATAGCTTGACACATGGGCGACGGACCGACCGTGATTGCATTAGGGTAGTTCTTGACTAGCTTGGCGCCTGTAAGGCTCCAAGCTAGTCAAGCACTACCCTTTTGTCGGCGTAAAGCTAATGAGGCATTACTCCTGAGCTTTCACAGTCCCACCATATCCGCCACCATAATAATATAGGTAATGCTTGTCTGACGACTCTAGCACGAATGACGTTTGGCGGTGGAGATGAAAGGTATACAGACGGGCAAAAGAAACGCGACTTTTAGAAATTATCGGAAACATTGTATAATGACGAGCAAAGAAATGCGACATGTTTGAAATGAATATATATATATATATATATATATATATATATATATATATATATATATATATATATATATATATATATATATATATATATATATTTTCATTAATTTTTTCATTAATTCTGAGAATGCTGTGCTAATGCCATGGGATTCCAGGCTGGTAAGCTTGCATTGTGTCATCAGGACATCAGCTGCCCTTTTGTGACTGCATCGCTTATTAGATCTTTTGAGCCTTCCACTGAACACCTACTACATAAAGCAATAGGGACTACCCCCAGGCGCCCCGCCATCCGCTGGTGAATATCCAGTCCTCCCCCCCCCCCCCCCCCCCCCGAGGAGGGAAGATAGAAAATATTCCCAAACAGATATTGGACCTGATGAGTAGATTTAAAGTTTTTGCCGCCTACAACCAGAATAATCCAGCAAATTCGCTCAATACAACCATCAGAAAAGAAAACGTAACCAAAACTCATTAATATACATGAAAAAGAATATACTAGAATGAACTACAAAAGTCCACTATTTTTAGGCGTCTCACACTTTTATACAATGTTACGAAATGTAGCCGACACTTTGACGTCATATCTGAGGTCACTAGAAAGATCGCGACCCTGCTCGAACCTTCCAGTATAATGGAAGCTACTGCTTCAGTTGTCCACTGGCTCTGTGTCTCTAATTCCATTCTCGTGTTCTGATTCGTGTTGTCTCTGCCTCTCTGCCTCTTCTCGTTCTTTCTCTGCCTCTTCTCGCTGTCTCTCTGCCTCTTCTTGCTGTCTCTTGATCTCACGCTCTTTGGCTCTTTCTTCTCTCTCCAATCTCTTTTCTTCTCTCTTCAGCTCTTCTAGTCTCTTTTCTTTCTCTCTCTCCAGGCTCTCCTTCTCTCTCTCATTTTCTCTGTCCAGTCTCTCCTTTTCTCTCTGAAATACAAACTCCAGGAGTTCAGCTCTCTCGAGTCCACATTCCTTTCCAATTCTCAGGAATGTCTCCATTTCCGATGTCGCCATCTCTACGTTTCACTCCTGGCTGTTGTGTCCGGCTACCCTTTTCACTGAGCCAACTGAAGAAGTCCCGTCGAGGTGCCAAATGTTACGTGGTAGTCATAGTCGTAGTATATCACACAAGGCGCACGCACGTAGGGTTCTTGTAAAGAAACTTCACTCAGATGCAACTCGTCACACGTGGCACAAGGTTGTAGACCACTCAGGAGTAACAGTTCCAACAATATTTTATTGCAGCGATGCGACCTCCACACAATGCTTCCACAAATGCACTGTCTCCTCTAAAATGCATCAACACTTTTGACACACTGCGTCTCTCATACAATGTACACACATACTTCCTAACACGGTCTTTTATACTATTACAGATTTCCAGAATAATCTGGCAAATTCTCCCAACACAACCAATCAGAAAATAAAACGTAAACTCATTAATATTCATTAAAAAGAACAGTCTAGAAGTTACTACAAATTAACACTACCCTCTAAGCGCCTTTGATACAATGTTACGAAAAGTTGCCGACAACTTTGACGTCATATCTGATGTCACTAGAAAGACCTTCCAGTCAAATGTAGCGAAAATACGCGTCACAACAAAAATCGATCGCAAATCTCCGTGCAAAAAAACAAAAAATCCAACTAAAAAGGTACATAATTCTTATTCAAAATAACTAAAATAAACATCGGATCTTTCCTATGTTTAACACGCACATGCTCTCAAAGAATAACACAACCACAAACGTAACAGGCACCACGTTTTAGGAGTCATTTGTAAAACAGCTAATATAACTTTATTTTTCTTTTATCTCAGCTATCTTCTCAATACTCGCATGATTTTTCATAAACAGTGTTTGCACAAGCCTGCTGTTTGTCCCGGCCCTGGGGTAGGATTGGGTCAAATTGTGACCTGTAAGCCCTGGGCGTGAAAATCAGCAAGAAAATTGATTCTCTGTTACGTCAAACGTTAGTACTGCGATGTGTGACGTATAAGATCGAGTCGTCACTATGAACACAGCGTCTTGGGACTATGATGCCATGACCTGAAGCTTGACGTGACGTCATTTCGCTACTCGTGCTATTATTCTTCTTCAAAATAGCTATGCTACGCCCGACCACAGAGCTTACGAATGGCGGGAATATGCCGTGTGCCCGTCTTTATTTCTGTGTGCTAGTGTGTGTGGATCAGAGGGTGGGTTAGAGTAAGAGATGGACTTCTGTCGCTACACGAGCCCACATAGCGTACTAATGGCGGGAAGCGCCGTGTGTCCGTTTTTATTTGTGTGCGCCGACGATTGTATTGATAAGGGGTTGGCTTAGAGAGGAGTTAAATGGATCAGCATAATAAGCCTATAATATGAACAATTCTGAATGTTCCTAAAAGATAAACGCATCTGAGCTCCAAACAATACGGTAGACTTTGGGACGTTCCTCTGAGAATGGCCAGGACACGCTGGCAGGCTACTACTCTTGATCTTGCACGGTCTGTTTGCGACGTGTATGTGACGTAGTGGTTGACATTCTAACAGGTCTTTTGCCTCTGAGAGTAAACACGATAGGCCTCAAGCCAATCAGCCACTACCCTTGATCTAGCGTGGTCGATCTGTCTCTCGCGACGTGTCCACTGTGTTTAGCGTGTCATTCCAAACCTGGTGTGAGCCGTTTCCTTTTTAAAATGACAGTGTTCAGGGAAAAAAAATTGTCGGCGATTCAATCATGGCTCCCGGAGAAAAGGAGATGTGTCGTTTTCAATTTGTGTCTCTCCTGCTAATATTATATGTGTGCTGGTCTATGATTTTTACCTACGGCTTTCACAAACACACGCACGCACGCGCACGTGCGCACACACGTACGGCACGCGCCCACACATACGCACACACACACACACACACACACACACACACACACACACACACACACACACACACACATACGCGCACACTCTAGTCTCACTCTCTCTCTCTCTCTCTCTCTCTCTCTCTCTCTCTCTCTCTCTCTCTTTACCCTTGCCTCTCTCCCTTCATAAAAATGGTAAGACAAAAAGCATCAAATAAAGGGGAAAAAATTTGTTGAGGAAAAACTAAATCAATGTCGTGAAGCGCCCATGCGCCCTCTCCCCGTCTTCCTCTCCTCTCTCTCTCTCTCTCTCTCTCTCTCTCTCTCTCTCTCTCTCTCTCTCTCTCTCTCTCTCTCTCTCTCTCTCTCTCTTCTCTCTCTCTCTCTCTCTCTCTCTCTCTCTCTCTCTTTTCCACTATTCTCCCGACACCAACCTCTCTGCCCCCCCCCCCCACCCCCCGCCCCCAAACCCTTCCGAGCGCAGTTGGCGCCTTAAAGGCCATTTATCAAAACTGCATGTGTGAGTGTAAAAACAGGCCTCTTACATTTCTTGATTCTTCGATTTTTCCACTAGCTGTTGCTCTAACCTTGGATTACGTTATCTGTGTGCTGGTCTGTGATTTTGGACTTACGGCCTTCGGTCGTAAGGTCCAAAATCACAGATCAGCACACGATTCCACTTTTTCTTATATTATCTGTCAGATAAAATCGATTTCTAGAAAGCGTAAGAGAAACCGCTACCATACACAATTCCGTAGCGCCGGAACCGAGTGCGCCTGCACACACAACCGCGCATCAGCTACGCTTGCATGTATAATAACACAGTTTTCAAGTGCAAGTGCTCGCACAAATGCAAGCATATGCACATGAACAAACGCACGCTCGCACTGACGAGGTGGCGTACAGACATCCATACACACGAACACATACACGCATGCACGCACGCACGCAAACATTCACATGCACGCACGCATGCACGCACGAACACACACACGCACACAAACACACGCGCGCGCCCACATAGACGAACGCACACATATATATACGAACGCACGCGCGCGCGTACACACACACACGCACACACGCATGCACGCACACACGCTCGCACGCACGCACGCACGCACGCGTGCACGCACACACACACACACACACACACACACAAAACAAACACACGCACACGCGCACTCCCCTAACCCAAACCGCACGCTGCCCGCTCACTCAGATAGAAACATCTAACACTACCACCACCAAACCACCTTCCACATAAACACGCACCTCGCCCCCTTCGCCATGCCCCTTACCCACCAAAGATACTGGTACACAGTGTCTTTGTACCCAATCTTATCCCATAAACACACAGTCGATTAGTATCTTGACCACACTCCGGTCAGCTGTATTCATCACTGACCAGTGTCCTGGACTATTGCTAAAGGGGGGGGGGGGGGCGGGGAATGGTCCTTTCATCCCTTTGCTGCCCCAGCCGTCCAAGGAACATGGATACAACGTAGCACCAGCAAGAGGCATAGATCCTCATGAGCCCCCGCAGTCGCGGGGGCTCATGAGGATCTATGCCTCTTGCATTTTAGATCGCGTTCACTTTATCTCATCAGTGAAGGGTTTATTTACACATACACGCGTATCATGGTCGACCCATGGCCTGCAACTGGCGCCGGAAGTGAAAGGTAAAAGACAGCCATCAATTGCGGGTAATAATCTTAATAACGGAGATGTCCTCAAGGACCAGCATCCCTCTGGCTCTCAATTTGCAATTCAAACACGGCACACTTCCTGTTTTGGGACAAGGTTGAGAAAAAATGAAAGAGAATGCTTGCTGATCCTTAAAAAAACAAATTACACTTCGGAGAATCTTTCTTTCTTCATCCTTTGGATAATTTCACAAATCAACAAACAGTTTATGAACAAAGAACCGACACCGTTACTTTGACAAACAAGGGGTGAACTCATTTAAAGCGCTCCGAATCAATAGCAGCTATTGATGCGGGGCGCCTTAAATTAGTTAAGAATTTTGAGGTCTCTGCTTTAGGACAGAGGTATTGCGTGCAAGAGGTCTGTATTTTGCATTCAACGGCATTTTTCGTTTTTCACGCAAAATTGATGAACGCGCAAAACGAAACAATTGTGTCTTCATCAAATTAGAAAGCCTGGAGCAAATACATCATCATGTGGGCAGGCATGTTTTGCGAGCAAGTCATCTGGGTTTTCTTTATTCTGCAATTTGCAAAGGTGATGGAAATCCGCAAATAAAACGCAAGCAAGTTTCCTGTTTTGGTGTGAGTTGCATTTGCAGTGGGGGAAAAAATCTGGATGTCAGAAACATTTCCTGTTACTCCCGTTAGGAAATAATTTGTTGAGCCACTAAACAAACCAATTTCTGGACATGCTCTAAACAAGGAAGCCATTTTCACTCTGACGGAAAACAAACAAATAAACACCAGAAGAAGAATTATAGACTGGCCCGTGATTTTGGACCTTAACCGTAAGTGCGCGATCACAGTTGAAGACAAAATCGTTGTATTACGAGTTAGGCTTTGCCAGTGGTTCTTGTCGCCTGGAGGGTCCGGTCAAGGAGTTTATTTCGAAGATAAAAGTTTATCTTCGAAATAGACTCCCTGACCGGACCCTTCAGGCGACAAGAAAGCCCTCGACTTTTATCTTCGAAATAAACTCCCTGATTGCACAAGAACCACTTGCAAAGCCTAACCTCGCAAGACAACTATTATTGTTTTCATCCCTACGTCACACGACCAATCCCTTTAGCGCAAACTGTACCACATGACCGAGGTATAAAACGGCCCTTGTAGCGACAAATAGCGGACTTCTTGTAGCCCTCTTTGTGACGCATCTTGGATGCGAGTTTTGTTCTATAAAAGATCACCAAAACGTTCTAAAGTAAAAAGTTACTTAGTGTTGTTCGAAACAACAAGCACACTCAGTACTGGAGAACGCAACGTCATGAAATATTTCAAATTACGTCATAAGTCTATATGTATAAATGCATATTTTTTTGACGTCAGTCATGTCTGGCGTGATCCACGTCGGAAAATGTCTTCTTGATTTCTTTTACGAAAATAGTGGAGGAATTGAAAACAGATACGTTATTGGTTGAAGGGGCTTGCTGCACGGACCCTTGTAGGCATTCGGGAGGTCAAAGGAACCATTGTACCCCTCAGGCCTTCAAGGTACAATGGTTCCTTTGATCTCCATCAGGCCTACAAGGGTCCCTGCAGCAAACCCCTGCTACCAATAACTTATAATATACACCATCCGTCGTGGGGGACGTTTGACAGTTGTAATCTGTTCCATAGACACAAAACTGCTAAACATCCTTCAAAATGTCACACGTTTGAGTTTGAAATGAGTTTTACACCTCTTCACTGTCGAGAAAAAATGAACACGATCCAGCTGCAAAAGATACAGACCCTCATGAGCCCCCGCAGTTGTGAGGGCTCATGAGGATCTATGCTTATTACTGACACCACTTTGTATCCAAGTTTCTCGGGTGGATAAGAGTTCGTTGGTGTGAAATTTATAAAGATTTCAGTAGAACAATCTGCGGAAAATGGCAGGGAAAGGATTAGAACAAATCGAACGCATTTTTGACATTACTCCTCAATCGATATCGCCTTGTTACAGAACATGAAGCTAAATCAAATAAACATTAACCTTTTTGCTGTCGGTAGCGCGTTTAATCGAGGTGACTCCTAAAGAAATCACCTCGATTAAAGCGTTACCAGCATGCAAGAGTTTAACACAATATTATCCCATTATGCAAACTCGGATTTTTGCATTCGCGTAAAAAAAAATAAAAATAAAAAAATAAATTAAAAAAAATTAAAAAAACGCTCAGAGGAGAACCAGAAACCACTCGCCACCAACAAACGCATCAAGGCTTCTTTCATATGAATCACAAACGGAAAAACAACCAAGGCGTCCCGCTTCTATGCCGATCCTACCTTTTATCCCGCTGATCTGAATCAGAATCCCCGGCAAAACAGAGGGATGACAAATTTCCACTCCATTTCGTTCCTATTGCATCCGAGTTTTGAATATTCAGGAAAAGATAAAAGAGTGTTTATACGCGACACACTTGTGTTTATCGATTCCGAATACAGTTCTATGGCCTGGCCGCTCAGTCGCAAGATAAAACCTTTATGGTATCCACAGTTTCAGGAATAGCTGCGCAGTAGAACATAAACATCAAGGGGCATAGATTCTCATGAGACCATGCAGCTGCAGGGGCTCGAGTTTCTATGTTTCTTGCAGATGGAAGGTGTTGTAGCTCTGTACTTATTCACACACTGACCTCATAAAGCATCCACAATTTGAGGACTAACCGCCAGCTGGTCATAGGGTGAGACATATATTCTCATGAGCCCCCTGCAGCTGCTCGGGCTTATAAAAATCTATGCCTCTTGTAAATAGAAGGACACGTCGTCTGCACTGTCGCTTGCAAGCGTTTGTGTCTAAAATCCACAGGATTACGTGGGTTTTTCGTTCACTCCAAGGCCAGAACGAATCGCGATTCGGTTTGGTCTGTTGATGACCATGCATGTACAGATGGCGGGAAGTGATGGGCCAAGCAAGCGCAAGTTTAGTGCATGACTAGCTTGGTGCCTACTAACAAAAATACAATATTCTACACAAAGTGGATAAAGCTATGAAACTAACGTGGCGCAGTGGTTAAGGCGCCTGCCAATAACGCTAAAGGTGCGAGGTTCGATATCGGGTTCCGGCGTCGGACTTTTCTCCTCTAGTAAGTGTCACCGTTAATTCGGGCGAACTGTTTGGGGTTCTTTCTCCGGGTACTCCGGCTCTATATCCCCTTCCACTTTGGTACCGGTTTCAGGCCACTTTATAAATTTCAAATGCAAGCGATCATAATTTCAGTAGCTGAGCTGACCCTTCGCACCACGTGTTGTCTTGCACTGTGTTTGTATTCAGAGTGAATGCGTGTGTGTCACGTGAGCGTGGGTGTTGGGTGCAGTTCGCGGCCTTTGAGCCGATTCGCAGAATTGGGACAAAACGCCTATATAATAACTGGTTGGGTTTTTTTTCTTCACATTTTTTTTTCTCATTGTTGTTTACTGCTTGTATGGCGTTACAACAATAAAAGCGTCGCTAAACCAAGCACCAAAGAAAACACAACGAAGAAAAGAAAATGCTAAGAAAACCAAAGGTCAGCACAGTTTCTTTTTATTTTTGGGTATCAAAATAGACTTCCAGACAGAAATACAATGGGCTATTATCTTTTTTTAAGGCAAGAGATGCAACTACTTGGGGTTTTAAATCCTAAAAATAATACAGTCATTGTGTTTGTCTCTGTATTTTTTGCCTTGAACCCATATAGCCCCAACGCACCACAGCAAGAGAAGGGTCGACTAAGATAATTCAAGGGTAGTGCCAGATTAGCTTGGCGCCTAATGGCGCCAAGCTAATCTGGCACTACCCTTGAAGTATCATAGTCGATCCTTCTCCTGCAGATGATAGTCGTTAGGTGACACCTCCAAATTTTGTGGAAAGCTGCCCTGGGCTTAAATGAATTTACACGTTTGGCAGGCACCTTCTTGGTCTAGATTTCATTTTTTAAATAAAGTAATTAGCACGATACTTTACAATGCACATGACACGAAAATTTTGATATTGCAAAATTTGTTAAAAGTTGTAGCGTTGTATAAGTTACTCCATACGTTGCGTACATTGCGTTTGCACTTGTGGTCTTAGCTATCTTCTCATGTTATCATCATCGTTATTTGATCTGATTAGTAACGATCGGTTGATTAAAAAAAAAAAGTTGTTTGTGTCATTAGGTGTCAGCGAATATGCATCAAAACTTGTGAATTTTTCCTCCATACCCCAAAAGCGGACAAAGGCAATAAAGTCTTTGACTCTTTGAAATGATTGTACATCGACTCAGACATAACCTGGGAGTAGTCCGTTCGATGCGTGGAACTACGAACACGAACTACCGACACACGTCATTATCACTAATACAAACTAAGCCCATATCTGGTCCTGCCATGATTGCTTAGACAGAAAGGGTTGCATCCCCTGACTATAGCTTCATTTTTTGCAAGTCCTCCGGCTTTGGGAGAATTTCTTGCAGATAGTATTCCCATAGACGTTTTACTTCCAAAGCCAAACGCGGGAGATGGTGCGACAGTAAAACTGCAAACCCTTCTTTGCCATCGGACGCGGACTCTTTATTAACCCGTTCAGTGCGGAGAAAATTTGACCACCCGACTGCAAGAGGTATAGATCCTCATGAGCCCCCGCAGTTGCGGGGGCTCATGAGGATCTATGCCTGTTGCTGACATCACTTTGAATCCATACTCCTGGGACTATTAGTGTTTTTTTTTTTTTTTTTTTTTTTTGGGGGGGTGATGAATAATAATAATAATAATAATAATAATAATAATAATAATAATAATACATAGTTTTTATATAGCACCCTTCCCCACAGACATCAAGCTCTGAGCGCTTTACAACACACAGAAATAATTTTAAAAGGAAAAAAATAAAATAAAATAAATAAAAATAAACACGCACTCACTCTTTAAATAAACACTAGCTCGCACCATGTAGACACATTCCTAACACGAAACACACACACACATACACAAACAAACACACACACGCACACACACACACACAAACACACACACACACACACACACACACACACACACACACAATCTACACATGCATGGGCTACACATGAATGAAGACTACAGAAACAGAGTCTGCGTCAACCGGGACTGAACGGGTTAAATCAAGGTCCGTGGAGCATGGACTCAATATGACACCAGCAACAGGCATGGATCATCATGAGTCCCCGCAACTGCGGTCCGTTGGGCGGTCCGTGGCGCAGTGGTTAAGGCGCCTGCCACCAATGCTAAAGGTGCGAGGTTCGACACCGGGTTCCGGCATCGGACTTTCCTCCTCTAGTAAGTGTCACCCTTAATTCGGGCGGACCCTCGGGGGTTCTTTCTCCGGGTACATTGGCTCTTCCTCCCCCAAACACTTTGGTACCGGTTTCAGGCCACCTTATAAATTTCAGATCTAAGCGATCAAAATTTTCGAAACTTCAGTGGAGAAGCAGAGCAGACCACAGAGCACATCCTCCAGGACTGTGGGAACCACCAGCTGCTGAGGGAGGAGATATGGCCGAAGCCCGCCACGGACCTGTGGAGGCGCTACAGAGTACCACAGATTTCATTTTGAGAGCCAAACTCCAAGTGTGACGGGGCTCGAGAAAAAGAAGAAACCTCAGTAGCTGAGCTGACCCTTCGCACCACGTGAATGTCCTGTGTTTGTCGTGTACTGTGTTTGTCATCAGAGTGCACTGCGTGTGTATCACGTGAGCGTGTGTGTTGGGTTCAGTTCGCGGCGCTATGAGCCGATTCGCAGAATTGGGTAAAGCGCCTATAATAATCGGTATTATTATTATTATTATTATTATTATTATTATTATTATTATTATTATTATTATTATTATTATTATTATTATATGATCTATATCTCTTGCAATTGGGCCCTGTTTTTCTCGGCAGAAACTGGGTCAAAATGCGCTATGAATGTTATTCCCGTCAGGATGCAACCCGAAACCCATCTATTTAAAGAATTTAAACTCTGTTTTGGCCTGAATGTGCACCTTTTGTTGCGCCATGATCATGCTGCTGGCGTGGAGTTGATGCGGGTTAAAATGGACGCCATTATCACTGTCATCCAATCACAGCTTCATTTTTAATTTCAGTTGTTGAAAAAGGAGGATTTAAAATATAAAGCTCAGCTGCAGTGCCTGATTCACATGGCGCCTGACACACGCATGTGCGTCTGAGCTATCTTATTTGGATCATTTTCTTGCAGACAATTTTAAGACATCGTATATTAGTCATTTGGCCACAAACATAACGTTGTTTTGTTTTCAATAAATTTCAATGTACCCACTTCAAATAAATATTTGGACGTGACTGCATGAAAGTGATTAAAGGTATATGTTTGTGTCCTTTCTACATGTTTCTGACCGTCAACCTTTCTGCCAAAATAATTCGTACCAGAGTTACAACTAAAGAGCTGAACGACGCCATGCTGCACGTGCAGGGGATTATGGGATAGCGCGTGATGGGTTGGGGATCACTGGATAGCGCGTGTTTGATTGTCCGCTGCACGTCTCCCCTACAAGTGACTACTTGAAGCAGAATCTTAAATAATCATTCGCGGTTCCTGAGCCAGCCCAAAATATCTGCAAGTGGCATAGAATTCTCATGAGCCCCTGCATCGCAGGGGCTCATGAGAATTTATACCTCTTGTGAGCCGTTACGGGTTTCATTTACATACTCAGATGGAGGAGGAGATCAAGGCTATGACGGTATGGTTACCAGACAGAGATGACCTCAGATTTGTATATCATATTGCGGTCCTCTTTTCTCCTAAATGATCCCTAATGCTCGCAGACTTTAGATACATATTTATACACATTGAGGTACTCTTCTCGTAAAATCACCAGACTTTAGATGTCTATTTAATACATATTGGGGTGTTTTCTCGTAGAATGGCTGCTAATACTTGTGAGATTGTATATACTCCCCCTTTCATTTATACAATCTGCTCCACAATATCACGTTCTTGCTTCTAGAGATATCAGGAAAAACAACCACATCCTTTTAAGCACAACATTTTGCATTATAATTTTTGGTGTTGATGTTACACCTGGGGTACCCATGATGTGAGCTGTACATTGGTATAATAAACCTGTTTAGTACTTGGAAAAATTTGAAAAACCACTTAAACTGCAAGAGACATAGATCCTCACGAGCCCCCGCAGTCTCGGGGGCTCATGAGGATCTATGCCTCTTGTCGACAGCACTTTGAATCCATGATCAGGTTGGGAGTTTTTGGTGCTGATTTAACGAAGATTGCAGACAACACAGTCTACGTCAACTGGCACTGAACGCCTGGTGTCCACTTCCTCCTCAGTACAGCAGAAAGGTAAGTCAGGCTTAGCCATGGATGGTTGACTACATTAACCCTTTGGCTGTCGGTATCGCTACCGGCAGCCAAAGGGTTAGCAAAAAAGGTTTCTCGTTCACAGACTGCTTGGCTGGCTCTCGTGATGCAAGCTTCCATTAACTCAGACGTGTGTAATTGAGCGTGTCTTGTCACTCGAACAAAGCAGACACCATGCAGACAGTACGGTCTTTCTAACTCGAAGGATCTAACTGGGCCCATCTTTGCCTCCCTGAGGCACAGATCTTCATGTGTCCCTGCGTCTACAGTGCCTCATGAGAATCTATACCGCTTTTGCAGCTGCATGCAGCGAACATATCACTGATTTGTGTAACCCTTTTAGCCTCAAGGTCCCATTTCTGAAATTTTGAAGGTGTTGCCTAACGATTATGTACAAGTTGTAGGAGATGGATTGATCATGATAATTCAAGGGTAGTGCCAGATGAGCTTGGCGCCTTCAGGCGCCAAGCTCATTTGGCACTATCCTTGAACTGAACTGGCATGATCAGTCCATCTCCTGGTGCAGGGTCCTGGGGCTAAAGGCGACGCTTTTAACTGCACAAAAAAAAAAAAAAAAAAAAAAAAAAAAAAAAAACCCACACATCAGTGTTGCAACAGCATGGCTTAGTTGAATCGACGTGCCTGCAGGGTTGGGTGGGGCATTTTGATTTTCAGTGCTTCAGCCGCGAAGTCAGAATGACATTAAATTCTTGACTGCCGAGAGAAAGTCAACACGATCCAACTGCAAGAGGCACAGGTCTTCATGAGCCTCCGCTGTAGCAGGGGCTCATGAGGATCTATGCCTCTTGCTAACACCACTTTGAATCTATGTTCCTTGGACGGCTGGGCCTCTTTGGCCTTGAACTTAACGACGTTTCCGGAAACATAACCTGTATCATCTACTGGCAGTAATTAACCCCTTGGTTTGCTACTAATTATGCGTGGCTAGGCATCTTTTCAGCTTAGCGGTATCGTCAGTAACGGTTAAGCGGTTAAATATGCCTAGAGGACATAGCTTTTATACAAGTTCTGAGAAGTTTTCTCAGATCTAAACCTAAAATTTGAATTATATGTGCGGGTCTGTCATCAACACAAAATCATTTACATCTGTGCTTGGTGTAAAAGCGCCGATGTTCTTCTGTGTTAAATCACATAGATCCCGTCACTGACAGTAGTCGCAGTTTTAGCATCTGAAATCTGCGATAACACTGCAGATCTCAAACCGTCCGAGGAACATGCATACTGACAGATTGAAGTCAGCAAGAGGCATAGATCCTCATGAGCCCCCGCTGTAGCGGGGGCTCATGAGGATCGATGCCCCTTGCAGTTGGGTGGTGTTCACTTTTGCTCGGATGAACTGGCTCAGTATAAACTTACCTTCAGGGGTAGGTGTGAATGTTGATCTTGAAGTTGTTTGTCGAATATGTATTCTGGCTGGCCAAAAAGTGGGACAAGCAAAGCTCCAAGCAATTTTCTACGTTCTGGTCGTTAAGTACAGAGTCAAATATTGTCTTCGGAGTAAAAGCACCAGCGTTGAAATGTTCACAAGTCCTCGCACCAGCAGGTAAATGTCCTGGCAGAGTGAAAACGACCAGACTCTCTATCTGCTTGAAAGAACAGCCACACAATTAGAGAAATTTGCCAACCTGTAAACTAGTATACTAAATATCCTTGGGCGAATTAGCCTTTCCAGCTGAGAAAAGCTGAGCACAAATTGCCCGCTGCAAGAGACATAGATCCTCATGAGCCCCCGCAAATGCGGGGGCTCGTAAGAATCTATGCCTCTTGCTAGCATCATTTTGTATCTGTATTCCTTGGACGGCTGAGGCTCTTTGGCGTTGAATTTACACAGCTGATTTGAGAAGCACAGACTCCGACCAATGGCAGTGAAAGGGTTAAAACACTGGTATTTCAGTATCGTTAAAGTTCGCGTCAATATGCAAATAATCCTTGTAATCTACAAAAGCACGAAGAACACACGCTGTCACAGCGTCAGAGAAATGTGCAACGGTCTGCAGGCCATTGTACTAAAGGAACTTGCACGTCTTAGGTGGTTAGTTAGGTGTCGGTCGCTGTTTTAGTCGCGATGATCCCTACAAACGGCTACCGACATCCAAAGGGTTAACGTCCATGACACGGGAGTGATAATGGAGGCCCTAACGGGCGGGTTATGGGGGGCAGGGACGTCTATGGCCTATGGAGTGCGACCTGAACACTAATCAATCACCACTTTGGACCTTTCAACGGACATGATGTTGAACAAGGCCGTCAGCTTGCACGTATCAAAGCACACGATGACATGTTTCTATATCAGCCAATATCGCATCAATATTGAAATTAAACCTGTGGGTGTCGGTCGGTATCGGTTTTTGTCGCGATGATTCCTTTAGGGCTAATGACACGTCTAGGCCAAAATAAGCACGAAGAACACATGCAGTCGCAAAACACAGACAAATGTACAAGTCTGGAGGCACGTATGCTGAATGTCATTGCTATTATTCATAGAACCACCAGTGTTCCGGTATTGCAAAGAGCTCTCACCAATTTTGAAATGTATACTTCGTAGACTGAAGCAGCAGCTTGAGGAATGTCACAGCATCAGAGAAATTTGCAAGTCTAGAAGCCGGTACAGTGAATGTCCTTGCTCGTATAAAAGCACCAGTGTTCCAATATTGGTAAAGCAGCGATGTCGGTGAAAAGCCCCCGGTATCGATTCACTGTCGGCTCTTAACCTCTCTCCCCCATCCCCAATTCTACCTTCCATCTGCAAGAGGCATAGATCCTCATGAGCCTCTGCAATTGCAGAGGCTCATGAGGACCTGTGCCTCTTGCAGGCAAGGATCAAAATTGCAGAGGCGCATGCGGATCTACTCTTCTGGCACTCAATGAATGAAATTGCACGGGTACATGAAAATAATTATATGCCTCTTGCTGAAAACGGTTGGTGTCATTTATATCGGTGTTACTGGTCCCAAGATTGAGTCTATGACTGTAACGTTACCATTCTGGAAAAAAAATCATAGATCCCAAAGCCCCTACAATGTTATTAATCCCCGGGGGTTTTGGGGATCTATGCCTCAGTGATTGAGTCTATGACTGTAACGTTACCATTCTGAAAAAAATCATAGATCCCCAAGTGCCCCTACAATGTTTTTAATCCCCGGGGGTTTTGGGGATCTATGCCTCAGTGTAGCAAATAGGAACGGCAATTTATTTATATGAACAGCGTTAAGTCATTGGTCACACAACTGAGTTTATGACTGTAACCTTCCTTCCGAACTACAAGAGACATAGATCCTCATGAGCCCCTGCCATTGCAGGGGCTCATGAGGATCTGTGCCTCTTGTAGACAAGGTGTTGTCCATTTATATCAGTGTTACTCGCCCCGGGGTTGAGTCTATAACTGTAACGTTGTCTGTGGCGTGACGGGTCTAAGAGGACAATTTCAGGCGACAGAGATGGTGTCCGATTTTATCCATGCTTATAGAATGTGTCGAGTTAGTCGTATTACACAAGCGCAAGGCCTTTCGGAATCCTGCACTGAGCCAGCCGCCGTGAATATTATACCTTCTTAATTTTAAAATCCCACTCAAAACATGACAGTGAACCATAGCATGCGTACTCGCAGAACTTGTGCATTTTTCTTCGAATAACATAGGGCCACCTAATTAATGATAAACCACAGCGTGCAGTTCATCAAACTCTTTTTAACCGCAGCATCGCCAAACTAATCAAGCACTACCCTTGAGCAATCGAGGGGCATTGCTGACGAATATATACTTACAATGAACCGTTGAAATACCCATGGTTCTATGTAAGCGATCTTGATGAAAAAGCTCGTCTCGCGCAAAGTCAGGAAGCCCGTGAGAGATGTGTTGACATACCGAAATCGATCCGCCAGGCCTCTTGAAAAGACTCGTTTTACAGTTTTCTGCATTTTACAGTTTGTAATTTTTGTGGCTAGCAAGAGGCACAGGTTCTCAAGAGCCCCTGCGGCTGGGATTCCGGGGGGGGGGGGAGTTGTGGGGGGGGGGGGGGGAGGGAGAGAGGAGAAGGGAGGGGGGGGAGGGGAGTTCATGATGATATAGAGCTATTGCTGATTGGTTATTGCCAGTGGGTTGCGTTTTCCGCCGTAATCTATTCCACAGCAAGTCATTCAGCAATGGCTCACAGCAACAGGTCGACACTGATAGTTCAAGGGTGGTGCCAGTATAGCTTGGCGCCAAGCTATTCTGGCATCACCCTTGAACTATCATGGTCAACCACTCCCCTGAACTGAAATGTAATCGTCAGAACACAGCTCTCATATTTTGGAATTTTAATATTAAGGTTCACTGCGTTACTTTTCAAGATTGATTGGTCTGTGCGTATTCCCCCCCCCCCCCCCCCCCCCCCCCCCCACCTTTAGCACCAACTGCGGTAGACGGCTGATCCACCTTGACAGCTTTGGGACAGTAACTGATCACATCGCCAATGAAATGATTATTGCTGACTGCACAAAAGCGAACGGTTCACCGAGGACAGCTAATCGGCATCGCAGAAAACCCTTGACCGTGTCAAGACTAGTGTTTGTGTCAGGCTAACAAGAGCATCCAACATCCAAAGACAAGAACCTGAGTGGCTAAGTCCGCGTGAGGAGCAAAGAAGAAAATTCATGGAAAATTCTTCACCGCCAGGACGCTGTCGATTCTCATGGGCCCCAGCGTCCCCCTGGGGCTCATTAGAATCTGTGCCGCTTGCAGATGGAGCGGGCTGCCGAGTTAACAATAATGGTTGGTCGCAATTTAGCGCCTGCCAATGCCAGCTCGCTCGAGGCGCGTCACAATCACAGTTCGTCAGAGAGTTGTCCCCGTTTGCAAGAGGCATAGATCCTCATGAGCCGCGCAATTGCGGGGGCTCATGAGGATCTATGCCTCTTGCAATATTTTATCCTTCTTCTTGGCTCAATTTACGTCTGTGTTTCTCCTGAACGAGGAGGTCCCCGAGGGATCAGTCACTGAATTTGTGGTCAGTCACCCTGGAGACTTTAGGACAGGATCTTCACATTGTCTGTTGCTTCCTACAGCTTCGTGAATGACACCGGTGGACTCGTCCAGTCTCGCCTAACACATCAGTACCAAATGTAAAAATTGCTGCAAATATGGTTACCAGTCTGAGGTTTTAACAATCTTTAGAGCCCCGTATTTTTTTTCTCTCGAGACGATACTGGACAGTGCAATGCATGTTTTGCTTGTTCTTTTTCTCTTCAAGTTATTTATTTATTTATTTTTTACAAAAAGCGCCGAGATTTGATGACCTACATTCTTCGGGGTTTTTTTTTTTCTCCCACTATTTCATTTTTTTACAAAGGGGAGCGCCCGAGATTCCATGACCTACATTCTTTGCGCTCTAGTACTTACAATTTGCCAGGTCCAAACCAGTCAGTGTCGTCAGGCTACAGTCTGCTGACACAAACACTCCGCGGTACCAATATACAGTGTCGTCAGGCTACAGTCTGCTGACACAAACACTCCGCGGTACCAATATCCGTGGCCCCAAAACCTCACGAGCCTAAGGGCCAACTATTGCATTTTTGATTTATCAATCGTCTGACGCTATAGTTTTGTGCATCTCTGCTTAAAGATTGTCGCAGACGGATCCGCTGTGATAGCTGAAGTGTATTGCTTGACCAACTCTTTCGCTGTCGAGAAAAAGAGAGAATCATTCAACTGCAAGAGGCATAGAACTTCATGAGCCCCCGCAGGTGCGGGGGCTCATGAAATTCTGTGCCTCTTGTTTGGCTGATTTTTGTATCTGTGTTCTATGCCTGTGCTAAATTAACGAAGATTTCAGAAACACTGTCTGCGATTACTGGCAGTGACGAAGTTTTTTTTTAATATGGAAAATTAGTTCAACCTAACATCACATTCAATTTGCCAGAAGTGAACTGAGCTTGATAGCTGGAGGGTAGTGTGACCTGAACGTGAAAACTAATCGAACTAGTCAGACACCACCTTTGACCTATCGCGGTCGATCCGTCTCCCGCAGTTGTCGGTGGGTCTGAAAGTCTGGTGCGACAAGAGAAAGCCGCCGTCTGTCTGCAAGTGAATTCCAATCGCTTTTGGCTTCGATCGGTGTCAAGGAGTTGTGTGGGAGGGCGGATAGAGGGCGATTTTACGAGGTCAGCAAGAGGCACAGCTCCACATGAGCCCTGAGGGGCTTCATGATGATCTGTTCCTCTTGCATTTGGGCATTTGCTCGTTATCTTTTGATCGTAAAAGAGTTAAAGCGAGCCTTTCTCAGAAACAAAAAAAAAAAAAGGATTCATAAACTGACCATGGGATCATCCGCTCTTGTCCACAGACTGAACCCATCTGTCTAATAAAACAGCTGGAACAACAACAAAAAAAAGCTGCACGAGCGTATTTCAACTCAGTGCTGAGAGGCTTCCGGTCGTTCGTACCTAGTCAGCAAAAGACCCTCGGTCCGACTTCGGCCGCAGTGAGCCCGACGGACCCACAGACATCGGCCCGAGGGTCTTTTGCTGACTGGGAAACAGCTAAGTTTCAAGTGAGCGTCGTGTCTGATTACCACAGTCGCAAGGCAAAAGCTTCAAGCTTAGTTTATTGCTGACGAGAGTTAAGGCCTACTTGGAGCTGTGGTCTCAGTGGAATATTTTGCTTTCCGTATGAGCAGCAACGTAGGAAGAGGTAAGCAGCCCAGCGTTTAAATAAAAATCTAACAGAAAGGAGAATTTTTGACTGCTGCTGACGATACCGTTCGGCGGAAAAAGACACGTGTTTACACGTCATTTCCGCAGAGCGGTATCCAAGTTATGCACAGTCTTTTCCTCCGAGTGGTGTCATTTTTTTCAGCAGCAATCAAACAAGAGGTTAACCCGTTCAGTGCCGAGATGATGTGAAAACCACCCATCTGCAAGAGGTATAGATCCTCATGAGCCCCCGCAGTTTCGGGGACTCATGAGGATCTATGCCTCTTGCTGACACCAATTCGAATCCATGTGTTTCGGACATCTAGGGTTTTTTTTATCTTGAATTAATAATAATAATAATACTGTTATTATATAGGCGCTTTTCTCAATTTTTGGGGAAATCGACTCAAAGCGCCGCGCCTGAAACCCTCACACACTCACGAAACAGACACGGATTTTACGCCATTTAAGACAAACACAGTACAAGACAAACGAAGGGCCAGTCAGCTACTGAAGTTACAGAGATTTTTGATCGCTTGTATTTGAAATTTGTAAAGTGGCCTGAGACCGGTACCAAAGTGTGGGGGGTGGGGGGTGGGGGGGGGGTGGAAGAACCGGAGTACCCGGAGAAAGAACCCCCGACGGTCCGCCCGAATTAACGGTGACACTTACCAGAGGAGAAAAGTCCAACGCCGGAACCCGGTATCGAACCGCGCACCTTTGGCATTGGTGGCAGGCGCCTTAACCACTGCGCCACGGACCGCCCTTTATCATTCGGAATACACCAGTGTGTGAAATAAATTTGACTAAAGTAGTTCAAGGGTAGTGCCAGAATAGCTTGGCGCCTCTAGGCGCCAAGCTATTCTGGCACCACCCTTGAACTAAAGCCATTGGTCTACATCCTTATCTGTAAGTACTATGATGTAACTTGCATATGGGAGTGTACAAATTTGAAGCTTTTAGCCTCAGTATGATATGGGTTAACGAAGATGGCAGCACGGTAACACAGTCTGCATCAGCTGACAGAGAACAGGTTAACTCATTCGCTGCCAGCCGCAGAGTGGTCGCTCAAAACGAGTTCTGCTACACTGCACTTGGATACACATGCTGAAAACGCGTTCTCGTCCCCGCTCAGATTGTTCTCTGCTCAGCTATCAGTAGCAGTGTTCCCTCTTTTTCTGCGCGGAAAGCCAACATGTCTTTCAATTATCCCCGTTTCCCGACACCCCCTTGCCATTTGCCTGATCCTCTTATTCAGTAATTAGCGTCGAGTGCGCGTGCGTGCCGGCCGGAGCGAGGCATTATGGCTGTAGCCAGTCTGGGAGCGTTCACCTGAAGGCCACGGAACACAGTGCCGTTTCCGTACTGTCCAGTCTCTTAGCCAAAGTCAGTCCCAGGCATCCCCTAATATTTCAATCCCCTAAAAATCACTAGCGCCCACCAGCTGCACATTTGCCATGCACAAAATAACAACAACAACAAAAAACAGCACATTGACAGTCTCATTTCTTGGCTATGAACCTGATTCCTTACCAACCCCACACCCAAGCACAGCTGAAATCAGCGTGCCCCTCAAATCACTACGTCAACGGCAACTCAACATAGGCCCACAATTGTCCACTGGATAAGTTCAGGATGGTATGAATCAAAGCACCAAACATGTCTCCTCTCAGCTAACCAGAAATTTCTAGCAAATTTCAACATTCAGCCCTACTACAAATTTTCAAACAAGGCAAAAATTATTTTTAAAAACACCGGTCCTTGCACTGCCTGAACTGCCCAATTTAAATGTATAACCGACCTGACTCCAAGCCTTTTGGACCAAGTGTAGTGTGGGTTACGCAAGACAAGCCATCAGTCAGGCAGGACGCGATATACCTAGTCTGTGTTACACACGTCCGCTGCTATTTCTTTCAGGGTGTGCAATGATTATCTCATTACAGACTCAGGATGAAATTAAGAGTTTTGTTTACGTATCCTCCTTTCTACCACCAGTGGCGCAATGACTGCGATTTTCGCATCTGTCCGCTCGCGCGGACGGGTCCTGTGCACCAGAACTGCGCGCGCAGGTAGGCTTCTGCACTTGAAGTGTTGTCTCGTACGTTCTTGCGGAAGATTGTAAGGCAGTCGAAAAAGGGTTTGTTTCCGGTTTTAGCGTAATGGAAAAAAGATAGGTCTCCGGGGGTTGTTCATTCTCCTCAGAACTTGCGTATTCCTGAATCAAGTCCATTGTAGTGCACTTGTCTCTCGTACAACTATGGTCACGAGGGTGCTTTCAACTGCAAAGCGACGCAGATGTCGCAAAATCACCACCATTGAGGAAAAACGAAACTATTTTTTTCAAATCTGTCAAATCGTGTAATGTTTCGTGGTTCTAGCATAAGGAGGCATTATTGCCGGACTGTATATTGGAAAAGGTGTACTCTTTATTCATCTTATTTTGTAGCAGTCAAACGTCACGTGATTCTTTCTCCGAGATTGCTCATTACAGGTGCAGAGAGCACACGCTCTAACCGGTCTGGTGCGCAGGACCTGTCCGAACGACGGGTCAGGTGCGAAAATAGCAACAATGGCTCCGCTGGTGCATGTCATCTAGGAACAGGGCGAGGTATACCAACTCAGCCTACGTAAAGTCTACACGTGTCCACAAGCAGCCGCGGGTACAAGGGCTCATTTTCTAAATTTTGTTTTCTGCAAGAGCGAGCGACAGATTTTAAACCATCTCAGTCTGAACAGATTCGTATTGACCCATGCAACGTTGCACACTGGTTGTCTTCCTCGATTGGCTACCGCTTAGAGACAACCAGTGTGGTGGCGGTAAAATGCCCCTTCCGTCTCTACGGCACTGTTTCCATAGCCGCCGTGAGATGGCTTTAGTTGCCTGCTCGGCGTTAAACCCAAATAACTAACTAACTGTTTCCATAGGCGTGAGGCGTTCATTCTTATGAGTACCTGCAGCAATGATGAAGGTTACTGTAAATCTATGTCTCTTGCTAGAAGTTGGACAGATCGGTTCCATTGTTTGCCTTTGTCTCTCAGATACAGGATGTCAATTGTCAAGAGGGTTGCAGCCTGTCATAGAAAAATGCACGTGCTCTTGGAGTAGTGCTCTCCCCTTTCAGTCTTAGACAGAACCTCCGAGCACCTGCTCTGTCTGAGTAAACTGTAACTACATCTTGCGGCTTATCTTACCAAGTACCATTAACCCTCTTGAACCGTTCTAAGTTACAATTTATGGGTGCATGATGATCTATGCCTCTTACAGACTGTCTCTGCGTGCGGTGTTCATGGGAAGTAAAAAGCTTTCTGACCCAACCCTGAGGCACACGTATACTTATTGGGGCATTTTTCCCTTTTCAGACGACTACACTCATCACTTCCGCAGACTTAACCGCGACCGTAATTATGAAGATGTAAATAAGGCTGAGTTTCGTATTGCAAGAGGCATAGATTCTCATGAGCCCTGCGCTTGCAGGGGCTCATGAGAATATATGCCTCTTGCATGTTGTCAGTGTTGACTAAGGAGCTACTGAGTCAGACAGGAAAGCTTTTAGGACGACAGCGGAACTGGCGACTGTCACCCTGAACTTTCCTTAGACTTGTTTCATTGTGTTCGGCGCCTGCCTGTCTGTTGGTCTGTGTGTTTGTCTGTCCATCTGTCTGCTTAGTTTTATGTGAATGCCTGTCCTTGTGAAGGAAAAAGACAGTCAGGCTATATATATATATATATATATATATATATATATATATATATATATATATATATATATATATATATATATATATATATATATATATATATATATATATATATATATATATATTCAAGAAAAATAATAACACGAGCATCACAACCTTGCTAGAGAACGTCTTTTTGGCGCCCGGCAAAGCGCAGTGTGTGTGTGTGTGTGTGTGTGTGTGTGTGTGTGTGTGTGTGTGTGTGTGAGTGTGTGAGTGTGAGTGTGTGAGTGTGTGTATGTGAGTGAGTGTGTGAGAGAGAGAGAGAGAGAGAGAGAGAGAGAGAGAGAGAGAGAGAGAGAGAGAGAGAGAGAGAGAGAGAGAGAGAATCAATGAATCAATGAAACTTTATTTTACAACGGTTTAGGCATTGACATCGTCATCGACACAGCCATTTTACAAACCTGCCGTTGCTAACAACTACAAGACTAACTAATATACAGACATATAAGTGAACATCATACTTGCAAACAGATGACAACACTGTTCACATAGACAGACATACTCATAGACTCACAGACACCCCCCCCCCCACCCCCCCCCCGCCCCCCACCCCCCCACCCCCCTTCACACATAAACAGAGCTAAGTAGTCCAAATGATAAATGAAAAGGATAACAGACTTAATTGGGAATAAATAGGACCCTCATAAAAAGAGACATATAATGCAAGTGGTTAAGGCATCCCTACGAGTGATCCACAAAATATTTGCAGAGACCCTTTTTAAAACAGGCTAGCGAGGAGGTGGATTTTACATGGTCGGGAAGGGCATTCCAGATAAGTGCCCCTGAGAAAGAATAAGCTCGATCCTTGTTTTGGGACTATGAAAAGCTTTCTGGTGTTTCTAAGCTTGGACTCAGACTTACGGAACGAAGTGGAGATGTACTCAGGTGTTTTGCGTTTCCACACTTTGAACATAAAGTTTGTTAGAGAGAGAGAGAGAGAGAGAGAGAGAGAGAGAGAGAGAGAGAGAGAGAGAGAGAGAGAGAGAGAGAGAGAGAGAGAGAGAGAGAGAGAGAGAGAGAGAGCGACTAGAGCCCGCGTTTGAGGACGGACAAGCTTGAAGTTTTAGGATCTTGTCTCTAAACGAATAATCTCGGGCCCTTTTTTTCGACTTTTTTTAAAATAAGTTGCTCATTGGCCAGAAAATGGCCGTTTCACACAACAACAACAACAAAAAACCGGTTGATCCACATTGGAGTAGGTACTTTTAATTATTTCTACTATATGTTTTGGTTATAGTTAGATAAAAGGGACGTATTGAATGAATTCGTTAACCAGCATTGTACCTCTAGAACTTTTTGCGTGATAATTAAATATTTTTTGAAAAAATATATTTTCACGTTTTTAGGATTCATTTCACGAATTATATGGGTTAATCTTAAAACAACTGAATCTTTTTTTTTACAAAAAAAACCCTAATCTTCTCATTAATAATCGCATGATTTTTCGTATATGGTATTTACATAAGCCTACAGTTTGTCTCGGCTGTCGGGTACGATTAGGTCAATTGTGACCTGTGTGCCCTAGAAGTGAAAATCAGACAATGTTCTGCACTACTGTTTAGGACGCATTTGTAAAACATTTAACATAACTGTATTTTTATTTTACGATTAACACACACATGCTCTCAAAAAATAACACGACCACTAACGTAACATGCACCACGTTTTAGGAGTCATTTGTAAAACAGCTAACATAACTTTATTTTTTCTTTTATCTCAGCTATCTTCTCATTAATACCCGCATGAGTTTTCATAAACATTGTTTGCATAAGCCTGCTGTTTGTTCCGGCCCTGGGATAGGATTAGGTCAAATTGTGACCTGTAACTGTAAACCCTAAGCGTGAAAATCAGCAAGAAAATTGCAAAGTGATTCTCTGATACGTCAAATGTTAGTACTGTCGCGATGAGTGACATATAACATCTAGTCGTCACTATGAACACAGCGTCGTGGGACTAATGATGCCATGACGTGAATCTTGAAGTGACGTCATTTTGATGCTCGTGCTATTATTTTTCTTGAGAATAGCTATGCTACGCCAGACCGCAGAGCTTACGAATGGTGGGAATCGCCGTTTGTCCGTCTTTATTTCTGTGTGCCAGTGTGTGTGTATCAGAGGGTGGGTTAGAGTAGAAGGAGGTGGACTCCTGTCGCTACACGAGCCCACAGAGCGTACTAATGGCGGGAAGCGCCGTGTGTCCGTCTTTATTTGTGTGCGCCGAGGTGTGTGTTGATCAGGGGTTGGCTTAGAGAGGAAGAAAATGGATCAACATAATAAACCTAAAAATATGAACAACTTTGAATGTTCATAAAAGATAAACGCATCTGAGCTCAAAACAATACGGTGGACTTTGGGATGAAATCCTCACCTTGTTTGTTTTTTGTTTGTTCGTTCGTTTTTTAACCCGGGATTTTAATTGCAATGCAATGGAAGTTTCCATTTTAAAAAAGTATGGTCTTTATTAAATGTCTTCTGTTCTCACAGGTCGGGTCTGTCCCCCAGTAGCAAAACGTCTTCGGGTCCACTGCTGCCGTCGTGGGCCCGAGGACCTTTGCTCACTGGATCAGTGTCTCTTGTGTCTCCTTCGCTCTGTCTATCTATCTGTTTGTCTATTTTTCTCTGTCTGTCTGTCTGCTGTTTGACAGCTGGATGAGTCGTTGTGAATTTCATGAGCGAGCTGAAATCGACAATTTGTTGTTAACTGCACCCAGAGTTCAATTTTGGTCGCCAAAAAGAAATTCTTCGGCAATATTTTGCGCTTCATCCGAACACACATTTTGTGGTAGATGTCGCTCCCATTGCACCGTTCACAGTTTTCTTTCGATCTGTGAACACCGAAATCTCCGGAGAGAACCGTTCAATTTATCTCTTTTATTTGATGGACGCCTGCTAGTAAATATATAACGTTCGAATCACCACAAACACACAGAAAGACCCCAGTCCAAAAGTCAGGTAAGCTCTAGTAGATGCAGGACACATACCAAGGGAAGTCACTGAGCGCTGGACAAACGCAGAGTTAGATCCCCTGACCCTTCCCATGTGCCATAAGGGAGGGATCAGGGGATCTAACTCTTTGTTTGTTCAGCGCTGAGTGACTTCCCTTGGTATGTGTACTACATGACATCTGCTTTTTAAAAAAAAATTAATCAAACATGTCATTGAACAATCTCCTAAATTTCCTGGTCTGGCTCACTCTGCGGTGAAGAATTATTGAACACACACTCAGGATTTCGGCGACAAATATCAATATCCATTCAGCGGCACTCGACAGGAAATTAGTAAATATGCAATTTATGGAAGGCAGCACTTGCACCCCTCTGTTCATGTTTGAGAAATTAGTGATGAGTTTTGGCGGAAAACACACTCAGCATTCTGAATATCATGCCAACACAATGAGAAATCCTTCACTTTAATTGAGGTGCATATTCGATAACGACGATATTGGGCGGTAGATTTCACCTTATGGTTTACTCTTAGGGTGCGAAGGAGGCCCATCTGTGCATGCGAGCAAGCAAGAGGCATAGATTCTCATGAGACCCTGCGACAGCAGGGGCTCATGAGAATCTATGCCACTTGCAAATAGATGGGTAAGAGCCCTAGGCATAATCGGGGTGATTAACTAAATTTGAGGATATACATGTGAATATGCGCTAGCAAGAGGCACCGTTTGTCTTGATGCCCCACTGCCGCAAGGTGTGTGTTAACTCATTCTACCCCAGACACACCACAGCAAGATAAGGATCGACCATGATAGTTGAAGGGTGATGCCAGAATAGCTTGGCGCCTATGGTCGATCTGTGTCCTGCACTCCAATGCAGTCTTCAGAGGACAGTGGCAAGATTTAAGGATTTCGGTGATGGGGTAGAATGAGTTAAAAAGAAAAAGATGCTCCCCGATGTTAAATGCAACTCGTAGCAAACTCAGTGTCACGCAGTTTGCAGTGACCCGACCTGTTTTGTTTTTAACTCATTCGAGACGTGCGGCATCCGGACACGCGGCCTAAATGAGTCTCAAATGAGTTAACGTGCATTGGCGTAAGAGCCCAGGAGGTTTAAGGTACGGCGAAGGCCATGCAATGCCATGTATGTTATGGTGAGAATATATTATGTATACCCCATCTCTCTTGTCGCGTGAGTTTCTATGATACTGGGCCACACCTCCAACGAAAAGCTTCCTAAGCCGCTTTTTCAGTTTCAAACGTGTCATTTGCAAAGGAAAAAAATTTCATCCTTTATCGATTTTGTACCTGTATAGTTAACGCATTCTACTCCAGGACCGAAATCCCCAAATTTTGAAGTTGCTCTCTGAAGGACTAGATTACAATTCTAGAGACAGATCGAGCATGATAGTCGGGTGGCGCCAGAATAGCTTGGTGCCTCTGGGCGCCAAGCTATTCTGGTACCACCTTTGAACTATCATGCTTCATCCGTGTCTTGCTGTGGTGTGTCGGGGCTGAATAAGTTAAACATTTGGATCGCATTTTTTTGTATCAAAGAAATTTCTGCGATTGAAAATTCACTCAGTCAATGCCAAGAGAGAAAAGAACACATGAGGGGGGCTCATGAGGATCTATGCCTCTTGCACTTGAGTGATTTTTACTTTGTCTTGACAGTAAAAGGGTTAAACATTCACTCATCACAACCTTATTTACTACAACGAGGTAGGTGCGTTTTTCGCTTACAAACTTTTAGCGTCCTCGAGACTAATATTTATGTAAAGAACTCAGAGGCAATGTGAACAACGTTTGTCTGCATCTCTCCTTTTCTTCTGATGCGTCCCCCCCCCACCCCTCCCCCCACCCCCCGCCTCCCCCCCCCCTCAAAAGTTTGTTGTTAAAGGGAGTAGACAAGGTAAATATTATTACTGATGTCAAAGAGAAATAAAGCTGGGTTTTGTCAAACACAGATTGCGTGGCCCTTTGTACTCATTGGACAGTGTGTCTGTATTATGGCGCGTCTCGGATGCGTTTAAAAAAGAAAACGTGTTAACCCACTCAAAGTGCACCGCATCAAAAGCTGCGGAAGTGTCGTACAGCTTCGCCACCGGCGACGCTATACGACACTTTTGCAGCTATTGGTGCAGGGCACCTTGAATGAGTTAAACGGCGTGAGCATGACGGAATTTATGTGCGCAAATATCCTGATGAAGAGAACGAGATGGCAGTGATTTGGGTGCTTGTTGTTTCTACGTCATATCTCAATAAAGTAACTGTATAAGTAGTTTGTTTGGTTGGTTTTTGTTTGTTTGTTATTTAAAGTAAATTTTCATTGATAATATGTTTAAATTCACTATTACAAGGGTTGTTTATGTTCAATGTGCGCTGACTTTGTTCCTGCGTCCGTGCCTTGACGCCCGTCTTCCTGCTGCTAAACTAACACGGAACCAAGGACATCCGTCCACACATACGTCAGAGTCCCTTTAACTTTTTAATCCTTTTGCTTTTCGCAGTCCAGCAAGCAATGACGCATGGCCGATTCGTTCAGGTCGAACTTTAAATCAATTAGTTAATTAATCCCGGGCGGCAGTCTATTGAACTCGACAACACACGCATCGACCCGAGTCTTAAAGTATAGCACATAAACCCTTGCGTCTGCAAGAGAAATAGATTCTCATGCACCCCAGCAGTCGCAGGGGCTCATGAGAATCTACGTCTCTTGCCGAACAAAGTCAGTATCAGCTGTCTCTCGACTTAAGGGTGTTCGAGGGTCATGCATATGTCCAAGAATTTCTTTTGCTCTTTCTGTCTCTGTCCGCCTCTATTTTGTTACTCTGGAAATGCCGGTAAGGTTTGTTAAACATTGTATGCTGGTTTTGTGATTTGGAATCTTACAGTTTAGCGCCGTAAGGTTCAAAATCACAAAACCAGCACACAATTGGTCAAGACTGAACGAGATACCAAAGTTACAGAAAGTGAAGGGAGTCAGTGCTATAAGAGATATTTTTATCGCTGCGAGTTTTGTGTTGTTTTCTGTCATTATGTAGGCCTACGTTCTTCAAAATCCAGACCACAATGGTGACTGCCAAGCTTGCAGAATACAGAGAATAATCCAACGAAGAAGAAAAAGACGCTTAGAAAAGACAGTAACAACACAGGCGTGTTGTTACTGTCTTTTCTAAGCGTGTTTCCTTCTTCGCTGGATTATTCTCTACCCTTTTCAAAGAAATGTCAAAGAAGGAAATACACGCTTAAAAAAAAGTAAAACACATCGCTGTCTTGTATGTTCCCTTTCTTTCTTTGTTGGGTCAGTATTTCTTTGTGATTTACACGCTTATCAGTCACTTTTTTGATCTGGTTTCTAAATTCTTCAGATTCTACTTCCCTTCGTACAAAGAGCTTTGTAAACATTTGCTTTACGCATCTCTAATTACCTCTATCAAGAGGCAATGAAGTGAAGTAAATGGTACATGTTTTGAAAAAAGAAAGAAAAAAAGAGCAAAGCACCCCACTACTTTTGGCTTTTACACGGTGGTCTCTTTGAAAAAAAACCACATTTGACGTTCCCGAATCCAAAACAAATCACACTGTGATATCTTGAAGATACTATATCTAACAACAGATGTAAACTAATGTACATGATAGTTAACTCCGAATTGTCATCTGTGCTATTTGGATCTAAGGACCATCCGATGATAAATGTTCCGTTCTGTTCTGTGTTGTGTTGCGTTGCGTTGCGTTGTGGTCTGGTCTGCTCTGCTCTGTATATCAGCAAGTGTTGCACAGTCACTTCCTGTGTTCGGTTGTCCTGATGGACCGATGTTTAATGTCACAAAACGCTAATGTTGATGAAATCTTTCGACTGGGAAATGTAAAATGCCCTGTGCCTTGCTCTGAAAGACGACTAACCCCTTCACTGCCTAGGCAAATTGAGCACTATCCAATTGCAAGATGACACTGAACCTCAAGGGCCCCCCTCAGTTGCGGGGGCCCATGAGGATCTGTGTCTCTTGCGAAACCAGTTTGTATCCTTGTTTCTTGGACTATTTCGAATTTTAGTCGTTGAATACACTCAGATTTCAAAAACAGCAAATGCGTCCAGTGGCAGGGAAATGGCTAACTCTCTTGTGTATACAGTGCCGGTGGCAAAAAAAGGTTCAGCGGTAAATCGCAACCATTAAAGAAATTACAAGGTGACTTCAAATACCTTACGAAAACATGTTATTGTAAGCAGAAAATGTGTGCGTGCATATAAAGCTTAGCAAACTGTAGGACACTCAAAGCTTTTTAAAAAAAAATCGGTCGCATGCTTAACCCCACCATTGCCGGAGGATTTATCCATCTTGCATTTAGGTGTTGTTCGTTGAGGTTGAGCTGTCATGGGGTGAAACGAGCGACCTTTTGTTAATAATTACAAATAGCTTTGAATTTCTCCCTGTATCCTAAGCTTTATGTGCACGCTCAAAATTAGTAGTTGCGGGTGCTCATGAGGATCCTGAGGTCACTTTGTAGGCCTGTCCATGTTCCTGGGAAAGCTTGGACTTTTCGGCGCTGAATTAATTCCTTCCCTGCCACTGTACGCAAACCGTACGTACATTTTTGTTTCTGTAATCTTGGTTCATTCAACGACCAAAAGCCAACACCGTACGAGAAAGATAGACTCAAATTGGTCTCAGCAAGAGGCATAGATCCTCATGAGCCCCCGCGACAGCGGGGGCTCATGAGGATCTATGTCTCTTGCATTTGGTTCGGTTTTTTATTTATTTTTTCTTGGCAGTGAAAGGGTTTACAACAATTTCAGAAACGCAATATTTATGCAGGGGTTAAAATGACATTCTAGAACATTCTCACGTAAACAGGGTGTCTCATTCTTTTATCACTGCTACAAGACACATCATGCGAAGAGAAGCAATACTTTTCTGTCGCCACAAAAACTTGGGTTTTTTAGGTCTTCGTTGAAGAAGCCCATCTGTGAGAACATTCTACAAGCCTTCCCGGATTAATTTCAT